>JAQBSW010002546.1:0-101191 GCA_029291075.1 Eudiplozoon nipponicum | reverse complement strand
AGTTTAAATGAAGCAGTTTAAACTACATTCATCAGTTGCGTTGAACCAATGATGAGTTTAAATGAAGCAGTTTAAACTACATTCATCAGTTGCGTTGAACCAATGATGAGTTTAAATGAAGCAGTTTAAACTACATTCATCAGTTGCGTTGAACCAATGATGAGTTTAAATGAAGCAGTTTAAACTACATTCATCAGTTGCGTTGAACCAATGATGAGTTTAAATGAAGCAGTTTAAACTACATTCATCAGTTGCGTTGAACCAATGATGAGTTTAAATGAAGCAGTTTAAACTACATTCATCAGTTGCGTTGAACCAATGATGAGTTTAAATGAAGCAGTTTAAACTACATTCATCAGTTGCGTTGAAAAATTGATGAGTTTAAATGAAGCAGTTTAAACTACATTCATCAGTTGCGTTGAACCAATGATGAGTTTAAATGAAGCAGTTTAAACTACATTCATCAGTTGCGTTGAACCAATGATGAGTTTAAATGAAGCAGTTTAAACTACATTCATCAGTTGCGTTGAACCAATGATGAGTTTAAATGAAGCAGTTTAAACTACATTCATCAGTTGCGTTGAACCAATGATGAGTTTAAATGAAGCAGTTTAAACTACATTCATCAATTGCGTTAAACCAATGATGAGTTTAAATAAAGCAGTTTAAACTACATTCATCAGTTGCGTTGAATCAATGATGAGTTTAAATGAAGCAGTTTAAACTACATTCATCAGTTGCGTTGAACCAATGATGAGTTTAAATGAAGCAGTTTAAACTATATTCATCAGTTGCGTTGAACCAAAGATGAGTTTAAATGAAGCAGTTTAAACTACATTCATCAGTTGCGTTAAACCAATGATGAGTTTAAATAAAGCAGTTTAAACTACATTCATCAGTTGCGTTGAATCAATGATGAGATTAAATGAAGCAGTTTAAACTACATTCATAAGTTGCGTTGAACCAAAAATAAGTTTAAATGAAGCAGTGTAAACAACATTCATCAATTGCGTTGAACCAATGATGAGTTTAAATGAAGCAGTTTAAACAACATTCATCAGTTGCATTGAACAATTGATGAGTTTAAATGAAGCAGTTTAAACTACATTCATTAGTTTCGTTGAACCAATGATGAGTTTAAATTAAGCAGTTTAAACTACGGTCATCAATTGCGTTGAACCAATGATGAGTTTAAATGAAGCAGTTTAAACTACATTTATCAGTTGCGTTGAACCAAAGATAAGTTTAAATGAAGCAGTTTAAACAACATTCATCAATTGCGTTGAACCAATGATGAGTTTAAATGAAGCAGTTTAAACAACATTCAACAGTTGCGTTGAACTAATGATGAGTTTAAATAAAGCAGTTTAAACTCCATTCATCAGTTGCGTTGAACCAATGATGAGTTTAAATGAAGCAGTTTAAACTACATTCATATGCTGCGTTGAACCAATGATGAGTTAAATTGAATCAGTTTAAACTACATTCATCAGTTGAGTTGAACCAATGATGAGTTTAAATGAAGCAGTTTAAACAACATTCAACAGTTGCGTTGAACTAATGATGAGTTTAAATAAAGCAGTTTAAACTCCATTCATCAGTTGCGTTGATCCAATGATGAGTTTAAATGAAGCAGTTTAAACTACATTCATCAGCTGCGTTGAACCAATGATGAGTTAAATTGAAGCAGTTTAAACTACATTCATCAGTTGCGTTGAACCAATGATGAGTTTAAATGAAGCAGTTTAAACTACATTCATCAGTTGCGTTGAGCCAATGATGAGTTTAAATGAAGCAGTTTAAACTACATTCATCAGTTGCGTTGAACCAATGATGAGTTTAAATGAAGCAGTTTAAACTACATTCATCAGTTGCGTTAAACCAATGATGAGTTTAAATAAAGCAGTTTAAACTACATTTATCAGTTGCGCTGTATCAATGATGAGTTTAAATGAAGCAGTTTAAACTACGTTCATCAATTGCGTTGAACCAATGATGAGTTTAAATGAAGCAGGTTAAACTACATTCATCAGTTGCGTTGAACCAATGATGAGTTTAAATGAAGCAGTTTAAACTACATTCATCAGTTGCGTTGAACCAAAGATGAGATTAAATGAAGCAGTTTAAACTACGTTCATCAATTGCGTTGAACCAATGATGAGTTTAAATGAAGCAGTTTAAACTACGTTCATCAATTGCGTTGAACCAATGATGAGTTTAAATGAAGAACTTTAAACTACATTCATCAGTTGCGTTGAAGCAATGATGAGTTTAAATGAAGCAGTTTAAACAACATTCATCAGTTGCGTTGAACCAAAGATGAGTTTAAATGAAGCAGTTTAAACTACATTCATCAGTTGCGTTAAATCAATGATGAGTTTATATAAAGCAGTTTAAATTACATTCATCAGTTGCGTTGAATCAATGATGAGTTTAAATGAAGCAGTTTAAACTACGTTCATCAATTGCGTTGAACCAATGATGAGTTTAAATGAAGCAGTTTAAACTACATTCATAAGTTGCGTTGAACCAATGATGAGTTTAAATGAAGCAGTTTAAACTACATTCATCAGTTGCGTTGAACCAAAGATGAGTTTAAATGAAGCAGTTTAAACTACATTCATCAGTTGCGTTAAACCAATGATGAGTTTAAATAAAGTAGCTGTACCATATCTATCAGTTGCGTTGAACAAATGATGAGTTTAAATGAAGTAGTTTAAACTACGTTCATCAATTGCGTTGGAACCAATGAGGACTTTAAATGAAGCAGTTTAACCATGTTCATCAATTGGTGTTGAACCAATGATGAGTTTAAATGAAACAGTCTAATCTACATTCGTCAGTTGGTGTTGAACTAATGATGAGTTTAAATGAAGTAGTTTAAACTACTTCATCATTGCGTTGAACCAAAGATGAGTTTAAATGAAGCATGAAACTCATCTACTAGTTGGTGTTAAACCAATGATGAGTTTAAGTAAAGCAGTTTAAACTACATTCATCAGTTGCGTTGAATCAATGATGAGATTAAATGAAGCAGTCTAAACTACGTTCATCAATTGCGTTGAACCAATGATGAGTTTAAATGAAGCAGTTTAAACTACATTCATCAGTTGCGTTGAACCAATGATGAGTTAAATGAAGCAGTTTAAACTACATTCATCAGTTGCGTTGAATCAATGATGAGTTTAAATGAAGCAGTTTAAACTACATTCATCAGTTGCGTTTAAGCAATGATGAGTTTAAATGAAGCAGTTTAAACTACATTCATCAGTTGCGTTGAACCAATGTTGAGTTTAAATGAAGCAGTTTAAACTCCATTCATCAGTTGCGTTGAACCAATGATGAGTTTAAATGAAGCAGTTTAAACTAAATTCATCAGTTGCGTTGACCAAATGATGAGTTAAATTGAAGCTTTTTTAACTACATTCATCATTTGCGTTGAACCAATGATGAGTTTAAATGAAGCAGTTTAAACTACATTCATCAGTTGCATTGAACAAATGATGAGTTTAAATGAAGCAGTTTAAACTACATTCATCAGTTGCGTTGAACCAATGATGAATTTAAATGAAGCAGTTTAAACTACATTCATCAGTTGCGTTGAACCAATAATGAGTTTAAATGAAGCAGTTTAAACTATCTATCAGTTGCGTTGACAATGATGAGTTTATAAGAAGCAGTTTAAACTACATTCATCAGTTGTGTTGAAGCAATGATGAGTTTAATGAAGCTAGTTTAAACTACATTTATCAGTTGGTGTTGAACCAATGATGAGTTTGAATAGCTAGTTTAAACTACATTCAATGTTGCGTTGAAACCAATGATGAGTTTAAATGAAGCAGTTTAAACTACATTCATCAATTGCGTTAAACCAATGATGAGTTTAAATAAAGCAGTTTAAACTACATTCATCAGTTGCGTTTAAGCAATGATGAGTTTAAATGAAGCAGTTTAAACTACATTCATCAGTTGCGTTGAACCAATGATGAGTTTAAATGAAGCAGTTTAAACTACATTCATCAGTTGCATTGAACCAATGATGAGTTTAAATGAAGCAGTCTTAACTACATTCATCAGTTGTGTTGAACCAAAAATGAGTTAAATTGAAACAGTTTAAACTACATTCATCAGATGCGTTGAACCAATGATGAGTTTAAATGAAGCAATTTAAACTACATTCATCAGTTGCATTGAACCAATGATGAGTTTAAATGAAGCAGTCTTAACTACATTCATCAGTTGTGTTGAACCAAAAATGAGTTAAATTGAAGCAGTTTAAACTACATTCATCAGTTGCGTTGAACCAATGATGAGTTTAAATGAAGCAGTTTAAACTACATTCATCAGTTGCATTGAACAAATGATGAGTTTAAATGAAGCAGTTTAAACTACATTCATCAGTTGCGTTGAACCAATGATGAGTTTAAATGAAGCAGTTTACACTACATTCATCAGTTGCGTTAAACCAATGATGAGTTTAAATGAAGCAGTTTAAACTACATTCATCAGTTGCGTTGAACCAATGATGAGTTTAAATGAAGCAGTTTAAACTACATACATCAGTTGCGTTAAATCAATGATGAGTTTAAATAAAGCAGTTTAAACTACATTCATCTGTTGCGTTGAATCAATGATGAGTTTAAATGAAGCAGTTTAAACTACATTCATCAGTTGCGTTGAACCAATGATGAGTTTAAACGAAGAAGTTTAAACTACATTCATCAGTTGCGTTGAACCAAAGATGAGTTGAAATGAAGCAGTTTAAACTACATTCACCAGTTGCGTTAAACCAATGATGAGTTTAAATAAAGCAGTTAAAACTACATTCATCAGTTGCGTTGAATCAATGATGAGATTAAATGAAGCAGTTTAAACTACATTCATCAGTTGCGTTGAACCAAAGATAAGTTTAAATGAAGCAGTTTAAACAACATTCATCAATTGCGTTGAACCAATGATGAGTTTAAATGAAGCAGTTTAAACAACATTCATCAGTTGCATTGAACAATTGATGAGTTTAAATGAAGCAGTTTAAACTACATTCATTAGTTTCGTTGAACCAATGATGAGTTTAAATTAAGCAGTTTAAACTACGGTCATCAATTGCGTTGAACCAATGATGAGTTTAATTGAAGCAGTTTAAACTACATTCATCAGTTGCGTTGAAACAAAGATGAGTTTAAATGAAGCAGTTTAAACTACATTCATCAGTTGCGTTGAATCAATGATGAGTTTAAATGAAGCAGTTTAAACTACGTTCATCAATTGCGTTGAACCAATGATGAGTTTAAATAAAGCAGTTTAAACTACATTCATCAGTTGCGTTGAATCAATGATGAGTTTAAATGAAGCAGTTTAAACTACATTCATCAGTTGCGTTGAAACAAAGATGAGTTTAAATGAAGCAATTTAAACTACATTTACCAGTTGCGTTAAACCAATGATGAGTTTAAATAAAGCAGTTTAAACTACATTCATCAGTTGCGTTGAATCAATGATGAGATTAAATGAAGCAGTTTAAACTACATTCATCAATTGCGTTGAACCAATGATGAGTTTAAATGAAGCAGTTTAAACTACGTTCATCAATTGCGTTGAACCAATGATGAGTTTAAATGAACAAGTTTAAACTACATTCATCAGTTGCGTTGAACCAATGATGAGTTTAATTGAAGCAGTTTAAACTACATTCATCAGTTGCGTTGAAACAAAGATGAGTTTAAATGAATCAGTTTAAACTACATTCATCAGTTGCGTTAAACCAATGATGAGTTTAAATAAAGCAGTTTAAACTACATTCATCAGTTGCGTTGAATCAATGATGAGTTTAAATGAAGCAGTTTAAACTACATTTATCAATTGCGTTAAACCAATGATGAGTTTAAATAAAGCAGTTTAAACTACATTCATCAGTTGCGTTGAATCAATGATGAGTTTAAATGAAGCAGTTTAAACTACATTCATCAGTTGCGTTGAAACAAAGATGAGTTTAAATAAAGCAGTTTAAACTACATTCATCAGTTGCGTTAAACCAATGATGAGTTTAAATAAAGCAGTTTAAACTACATTCATCAGTTGCGTTGAATCAATGATGAGTTTAAATGAAGCAGTTTAAACTACGTTCATCAATTGCGTTGAACCAATGATGAGTTTAAATGAAGCAGTTTAAACTACATTTATCAGTTGCGTTGAACCAATGATGAGTTTAAATGAAGCAGTTTAAACTACATTCATCAGTTGCGTTGAACCAATGATGAGTTTAAATGAAGCAGTTTAAACAACATTCAACAGTTGCGTTGAACTAATGATGAGTTTAAATAAAGCAGTTTAAACTACATTCATCAGTTGCGTTGAACCAATGATGAGTTTAAATGAAGCAGTTTAAATTACATTCATAGAAGCTGCGTTGAACCAATGATGAGTTAAATTGAAGCAATTTAAACTACATTCATCAGTTGGTGTTGAATCAATTATTTGTTTAAATGATGCAGTTTTAAACTACATCTCATCAGTTGCATTGAAAAATTGATGAAGTTTAATGAAGCAGTTTAAAACTACATTCATTAGTTGCGTTTAACCAATGATGAGTTTAAATTAAGCAGTTTAAATTACGGTCATCAATTGCGTTGAACCTGATGAGTTTAAATGAAGCAGTTTAAACTACATTTATCAGTTGGGTGTTGAATTAATGATGAGTTTAAATGAAGAAGTTTAAACTACATTCATAAGGCGTTGAACCAAAGATAAGTTTAAATGAAGCAGTTTAAACAACATTCATCAATTATGTTTGAACCAATGATGAGTTTAAATGAAGTGAAGTTTAAATAACATCTCAACAGTTGTGTTGAACTAATGATGAGTTTAAATAAAGCAGTTTAAACTCCATTCATCGGGTTGTGTTGAACCTAATGATATTTTAAATGAAGCAGCTTAAACCACATTCATATGCTGCGTTGAACCAATGATGAGTTAGCTGAATCAGTTAAAAACTACATTCATCAGTTGAGTTGAACCAATGATGAGTTTAAATGAAGCAGTTTAAACAACATTCAACAGTTGCGTTGAACTAATGATGAAAGTTTAAATAAAGCAAGCAGTTTAAACTCCATTCATCAGTTGCGTTGATCCAATGATGAGTTTAAATGAAGCAGTTTAAACCACATTCATCAGCTATGTTGAACCAATTATGAGTTAAATTGAAGCAGTTTAAACTACATTCATCAGTTGCGTTGAACCAATGATGAGTTTAAATGAAGCAGTTTAAACTACATTCATCAGTTGCGTTGAACCAATGATGAGTTTAAATGAAGCAGTTTAAACTACATTTATCAGTTGCGTTGAACCAATGATAAGTTTAAATGAAGCAGTTTAAACAACATTCATCAATTGCGTTGAACCAATGATGAGTTTAAATGAAGCAGTTTAAACAACATTCAACAGTTGCGTTGAACTAATGATGAGTTTAAATAAAGCAGTTTAAACTCCATTCATCAGTTGCGTTGAACCAATGATGAGTTTAATTGAAGCAGTTTAAACTACATTCATCAGTTGCTTTGAACCAATGATGAGTTTAAATGAAGCAGTTTAAACTACATTCATCAGTTGCGTTGAACCAATGATGAGTTTAAATGAAGCAGTTTAAACTACATTCATCAGTTGCGTTGAACCAATGATGAGTTTAAATGAAGCAGTTTAAACTACATTCATCAGTTGCGTTGTACCAATGATGAGTTTAATTGAAGCAGTTTAAACTACATTCATCTGTTGCGTTAAACCAATGAAGTGTTTAAATGAAGCAGTTTAAACTACATACATCAGTTGCTTTGAACCAATGATGAGTTTAAATGAAGCTGTTTAAACTACATTCATCAGTTGCTTTGAATCAATGATGAGTTTAAATGAAGCAGTTTAAACTACATTCATCAGTTGCGTTCAGCCAATGACGAGTTTAAATGAAGCAGTTTAAACTACATTCATCAGTTGCGTTAAACCAATGATGAGTTTAAATGAAGCAGTTTAAACTACATTCATCAGTTGCGTTAAACCAATGATGAGTTTAAATAAAGCAGTTTAAACTACATTCATCAGTTGCGTTGAATCAATGATGAGTTTAAATGAAGCAGTTTAAACTACGTTCATCAATTGCGTTGAACCAATGATGAGTTTAAATGAAGCAGTTTAAACTACATTCATCAGTTGCGTTGAACCAATGATGAGTTTAAATGAAGCAGTTTAAACTACATTCATCAGTTGCGTTGAACCAATGATGAGTTTAAATGAAGCAGTTTAAACTACATTCATCAGTTGCGTTGAACCAATGATGAGTTTAAATGAAGCAGTTTAAACTACATTCATCAGTTGCGTTGAACCAATGATGAGTTTAAATGAAGCAGTTTAAACAACATTCAACAGTTGCGTTGAACTAATGATGAGTTAAAATAAAGCAGTTTAAACTCCATTCATCAGTTGCGTTGAACCAATGATGAGTTTAAATAAAGCAGTTTAAACTACATTCATCAGTTGCGTTGAACCAATGATGAGTTAAATTGAAGCAGTTTAAACTACATTCATCAGTTGCGTTGAACCAATGATGAGTTTAAATGAAGCAGTTTAAACTACATTCATCAGTTGCATTGAACAATTGATGAGTTTAAATGAAGCAGTTTAAACTACATTCATTAGTTGCGTTGAACCAATGATGAGTTTAAATTAAGCAGTTTAAACTACGGTCATCAATTGCGTTGAACCAATGATGAGTTTAAATGAAGCAGTTTAAACTACATTTATCAGTTGCGTTGAATTAATGATGAGTTTAAATGAAGCAGTTTAAACTACATTCATAAGTTGCGTTGAACCAATGATGAGTTTAAATGAAGCAGTTTAAACTACATTCATCAGTTGCGTTGAACCAATGATGAGTTTAAATGAAGCAGTTTAAACTACATTCATCAGTTGCGTTGAACCAATGATGAGTTTAAATGAAGCAGTTTAAACTACATTCATCAGTTGCGTTGAACCAATGATGAGTTTAAATGAAGCAGTTTAAACTACATTCATCAGTTGCGTTGAACCAATGATGAGTTTAAATGAAGCAGTTTAAACTACATTCATCAGTTGCGTTGAACCAATGATGAGTTTAAATGAAGCAGTTTAAACTACATTCATCAGTTGCGTTGAACCAATGATGAGTTTAAATGAAGCAGTTTAAACTACATTCATCAGTTGCGTTGAACCAATGATGAGTTTAAATGAAGCAGTTTAAACTACATTCATCAGTTGCGTTGAACCAATGATGAGTTTAAATGAAGCAGTTTAAACTACATTCATCAGTTGCGTTGAACCAATGATGAGTTTAAATGAAGCAGTTTAAACTACATTCATCAGTTGCGTTGAACCAATGATGAGTTTAAATGAAGCAGTTTAAACTACATTCATCAGTTGCGTTGAACCAATGATGAGTTTAAATGAAGCAGTTTAAACTACATTCATCAGTTGCGTTGAACCAATGATGAGTTTAAATGAAGCAGTTTAAACTACATTCATCAGTTGCGTTGAACCAATGATGAGTTTAAATGAAGCAGTTTAAACTACATTCATCAGTTGCGTTGAACCAATGATGAGTTTAAATGAAGCAGTTTAAACTACATTCATCAGTTGCGTTGAACCAATGATGAGTTTAAATGAAGCAGTTTAAACTACATTCATCAGTTGCGTTGAACCAATGATGAGTTTAAATGAAGCAGTTTAAACTACATTCATCAGTTGCGTTGAACCAATGATGAGTTTAAATGAAGCAGTTTAAACTACATTCATCAGTTGCGTTGAACCAATGATGAGTTTAAATGAAGCAGTTTAAACTACATTCATCAGTTGCGTTGAACCAATGATGAGTTTAAATGAAGCAGTTTAAACTACATTCATCAGTTGCGTTGAACCAATGATGAGTTTAAATGAAGCAGTTTAAACTACATTCATCAGTTGCGTTGAACCAATGATGAGTTTAAATGAAGCAGTTTAAACTACATTCATCAGTTGCGTTGAACCAATGATGAGTTTAAATGAAGCAGTTTAAACTACATTCATCAGTTGCGTTGAACCAATGATGAGTTTAAATGAAGCAGTTTAAACTACATTCATCAGTTGCGTTGAACCAATGATGAGTTTAAATGAAGCAGTTTAAACTACATTCATCAGTTGCGTTGAACCAATGATGAGTTTAAATGAAGCAGTTTAAACTACATTCATCAGTTGCGTTGAACCAATGATGAGTTTAAATGAAGCAGTTTAAACTACATTCATCAGTTGCGTTGAACCAATGATGAGTTTAAATGAAGCAGTTTAAACTACATTCATCAGTTGCGTTGAACCAATGATGAGTTTAAATGAAGCAGTTTAAACTACATTCATCAGTTGCGTTGAACCAATGATGAGTTTAAATGAAGCAGTTTAAACTACATTCATCAGTTGCGTTGAACCAATGATGAGTTTAAATGAAGCAGTTTAAACTACATTCATCAGTTGCGTTGAACCAATGATGAGTTTAAATGAAGCAGTTTAAACTACATTCATCAGTTGCGTTGAACCAATGATGAGTTTAAATGAAGCAGTTTAAACTACATTCATCAGTTGCGTTGAACCAATGATGAGTTTAAATGAAGCAGTTTAAACTACATTCATCAGTTGCGTTGAACCAATGATGAGTTTAAATGAAGCAGTTTAAACTACATTCATCAGTTGCGTTGAACCAATGATGAGTTTAAATGAAGCAGTTTAAACTACATTCATCAGTTGCGTTGAACCAATGATGAGTTTAAATGAAGCAGTTTAAACTACATTCATCAGTTGCGTTGAACCAATGATGAGTTTAAATGAAGCAGTTTAAACTACATTCATCAGTTGCGTTGAACCAATGATGAGTTTAAATGAAGCAGTTTAAACTACATTCATCAGTTGCGTTGAACCAATGATGAGTTTAAATGAAGCAGTTTAAACTACATTCATCAGTTGCGTTGAACCAATGATGAGTTTAAATGAAGCAGTTTAAACTACATTCATCAGTTGCGTTGAACCAATGATGAGTTTAAATGAAGCAGTTTAAACTACATTCATCAGTTGCGTTGAACCAATGATGAGTTTAAATGAAGCAGTTTAAACTACATTCATCAGTTGCGTTGAACCAATGATGAGTTTAAATGAAGCAGTTTAAACTACATTCATCAGTTGCGTTGAACCAATGATGAGTTTAAATGAAGCAGTTTAAACTACATTCATCAGTTGCGTTGAACCAATGATGAGTTTAAATGAAGCAGTTTAAACTACATTCATCAGTTGCGTTGAACCAATGATGAGTTTAAATGAAGCAGTTTAAACTACATTCATCAGTTGCGTTGAACCAATGATGAGTTTAAATGAAGCAGTTTAAACTACATTCATCAGTTGCGTTGAACCAATGATGAGTTTAAATGAAGCAGTTTAAACTACATTCATCAGTTGCGTTGAACCAATGATGAGTTTAAATGAAGCAGTTTAAACTACATTCATCAGTTGCGTTGAACCAATGATGAGTTTAAATGAAGCAGTTTAAACTACATTCATCAGTTGCGTTGAACCAATGATGAGTTTAAATGAAGCAGTTTAAACTACATTCATCAGTTGCGTTGAACCAATGATGAGTTTAAATGAAGCAGTTTAAACTACATTCATCAGTTGCGTTGAACCAATGATGAGTTTAAATGAAGCAGTTTAAACTACATTCATCAGTTGCGTTGAACCAATGATGAGTTTAAATGAAGCAGTTTAAACTACATTCATCAGTTGCGTTGAACCAATGATGAGTTTAAATGAAGCAGTTTAAACTACATTCATCAGTTGCGTTGAACCAATGATGAGTTTAAATGAAGCAGTTTAAACTACATTCATCAGTTGCGTTGAACCAATGATGAGTTTAAATGAAGCAGTTTAAACTACATTCATCAGTTGCGTTGAACCAATGATGAGTTTAAATGAAGCAGTTTAAACTACATTCATCAGTTGCGTTGAACCAATGATGAGTTTAAATGAAGCAGTTTAAACTACATTCATCAGTTGCGTTGAACCAATGATGAGTTTAAATGAAGCAGTTTAAACTACATTCATCAGTTGCGTTGAACCAATGATGAGTTTAAATGAAGCAGTTTAAACTACATTCATCAGTTGCGTTGAACCAATGATGAGTTTAAATGAAGCAGTTTAAACTACATTCATCAGTTGCGTTGAACCAATGATGAGTTTAAATGAAGCAGTTTAAACTACATTCATCAGTTGCGTTGAACCAATGATGAGTTTAAATGAAGCAGTTTAAACTACATTCATCAGTTGCGTTGAACCAATGATGAGTTTAAATGAAGCAGTTTAAACTACATTCATCAGTTGCGTTGAACCAATGATGAGTTTAAATGAAGCAGTTTAAACTACATTCATCAGTTGCGTTGAACCAATGATGAGTTTAAATGAAGCAGTTTAAACTACATTCATCAGTTGCGTTGAACCAATGATGAGTTTAAATGAAGCAGTTTAAACTACATTCATCAGTTGCGTTGAACCAATGATGAGTTTAAATGAAGCAGTTTAAACTACATTCATCAGTTGCGTTGAACCAATGATGAGTTTAAATGAAGCAGTTTAAACTACATTCATCAGTTGCGTTGAACCAATGATGAGTTTAAATGAAGCAGTTTAAACTACATTCATCAGTTGCGTTGAACCAATGATGAGTTTAAATGAAGCAGTTTAAACTACATTCATCAGTTGCGTTGAACCAATGATGAGTTTAAATGAAGCAGTTTAAACTACATTCATCAGTTGCGTTGAACCAATGATGAGTTTAAATGAAGCAGTTTAAACTACATTCATCAGTTGCGTTGAACCAATGATGAGTTTAAATGAAGCAGTTTAAACTACATTCATCAGTTGCGTTGAACCAATGATGAGTTTAAATGAAGCAGTTTAAACTACATTCATCAGTTGCGTTGAACCAATGATGAGTTTAAATGAAGCAGTTTAAACTACATTCATCAGTTGCGTTGAACCAATGATGAGTTTAAATGAAGCAGTTTAAACTACATTCATCAGTTGCGTTGAACCAATGATGAGTTTAAATGAAGCAGTTTAAACTACATTCATCAGTTGCGTTGAACCAATGATGAGTTTAAATGAAGCAGTTTAAACTACATTCATCAGTTGCGTTGAACCAATGATGAGTTTAAATGAAGCAGTTTAAACTACATTCATCAGTTGCGTTGAACCAATGATGAGTTTAAATGAAGCAGTTTAAACTACATTCATCAGTTGCGTTGAACCAATGATGAGTTTAAATGAAGCAGTTTAAACTACATTCATCAGTTGCGTTGAACCAATGATGAGTTTAAATGAAGCAGTTTAAACTACATTCATCAGTTGCGTTGAACCAATGATGAGTTTAAATGAAGCAGTTTAAACTACATTCATCAGTTGCGTTGAACCAATGATGAGTTTAAATGAAGCAGTTTAAACTACATTCATCAGTTGCGTTGAACCAATGATGAGTTTAAATGAAGCAGTTTAAACTACATTCATCAGTTGCGTTGAACCAATGATGAGTTTAAATGAAGCAGTTTAAACTACATTCATCAGTTGCGTTGAACCAATGATGAGTTTAAATGAAGCAGTTTAAACTACATTCATCAGTTGCGTTGAACCAATGATGAGTTTAAATGAAGCAGTTTAAACTACATTCATCAGTTGCGTTGAACCAATGATGAGTTTAAATGAAGCAGTTTAAACTACATTCATCAGTTGCGTTGAACCAATGATGAGTTTAAATGAAGCAGTTTAAACTACATTCATCAGTTGCGTTGAACCAATGATGAGTTTAAATGAAGCAGTTTAAACTACATTCATCAGTTGCGTTGAACCAATGATGAGTTTAAATGAAGCAGTTTAAACTACATTCATCAGTTGCGTTGAACCAATGATGAGTTTAAATGAAGCAGTTTAAACTACATTCATCAGTTGCGTTGAACCAATGATGAGTTTAAATGAAGCAGTTTAAACTACATTCATCAGTTGCGTTGAACCAATGATGAGTTTAAATGAAGCAGTTTAAACTACATTCATCAGTTGCGTTGAACCAATGATGAGTTTAAATGAAGCAGTTTAAACTACATTCATCAGTTGCGTTGAACCAATGATGAGTTTAAATGAAGCAGTTTAAACTACATTCATCAGTTGCGTTGAACCAATGATGAGTTTAAATGAAGCAGTTTAAACTACATTCATCAGTTGCGTTGAACCAATGATGAGTTTAAATGAAGCAGTTTAAACTACATTCATCAGTTGCGTTGAACCAATGATGAGTTTAAATGAAGCAGTTTAAACTACATTCATCAGTTGCGTTGAACCAATGATGAGTTTAAATGAAGCAGTTTAAACTACATTCATCAGTTGCGTTGAACCAATGATGAGTTTAAATGAAGCAGTTTAAACTACATTCATCAGTTGCGTTGAACCAATGATGAGTTTAAATGAAGCAGTTTAAACTACATTCATCAGTTGCGTTGAACCAATGATGAGTTTAAATGAAGCAGTTTAAACTACATTCATCAGTTGCGTTGAACCAATGATGAGTTTAAATGAAGCAGTTTAAACTACATTCATCAGTTGCGTTGAACCAATGATGAGTTTAAATGAAGCAGTTTAAACTACATTCATCAGTTGCGTTGAACCAATGATGAGTTTAAATGAAGCAGTTTAAACTACATTCATCAGTTGCGTTGAACCAATGATGAGTTTAAATGAAGCAGTTTAAACTACATTCATCAGTTGCGTTGAACCAATGATGAGTTTAAATGAAGCAGTTTAAACTACATTCATCAGTTGCGTTGAACCAATGATGAGTTTAAATGAAGCAGTTTAAACTACATTCATCAGTTGCGTTGAACCAATGATGAGTTTAAATGAAGCAGTTTAAACTACATTCATCAGTTGCGTTGAACCAATGATGAGTTTAAATGAAGCAGTTTAAACTACATTCATCAGTTGCGTTGAACCAATGATGAGTTTAAATGAAGCAGTTTAAACTACATTCATCAGTTGCGTTGAACCAATGATGAGTTTAAATGAAGCAGTTTAAACTACATTCATCAGTTGCGTTGAACCAATGATGAGTTTAAATGAAGCAGTTTAAACTACATTCATCAGTTGCGTTGAACCAATGATGAGTTTAAATGAAGCAGTTTAAACTACATTCATCAGTTGCGTTGAACCAATGATGAGTTTAAATGAAGCAGTTTAAACTACATTCATCAGTTGCGTTGAACCAATGATGAGTTTAAATGAAGCAGTTTAAACTACATTCATCAGTTGCGTTGAACCAATGATGAGTTTAAATGAAGCAGTTTAAACTACATTCATCAGTTGCGTTGAACCAATGATGAGTTTAAATGAAGCAGTTTAAACTACATTCATCAGTTGCGTTGAACCAATGATGAGTTTAAATGAAGCAGTTTAAACTACATTCATCAGTTGCGTTGAACCAATGATGAGTTTAAATGAAGCAGTTTAAACTACATTCATCAGTTGCGTTGAACCAATGATGAGTTTAAATGAAGCAGTTTAAACTACATTCATCAGTTGCGTTGAACCAATGATGAGTTTAAATGAAGCAGTTTAAACTACATTCATCAGTTGCGTTGAACCAATGATGAGTTTAAATGAAGCAGTTTAAACTACATTCATCAGTTGCGTTGAACCAATGATGAGTTTAAATGAAGCAGTTTAAACTACATTCATCAGTTGCGTTGAACCAATGATGAGTTTAAATGAAGCAGTTTAAACTACATTCATCAGTTGCGTTGAACCAATGATGAGTTTAAATGAAGCAGTTTAAACTACATTCATCAGTTGCGTTGAACCAATGATGAGTTTAAATGAAGCAGTTTAAACTACATTCATCAGTTGCGTTGAACCAATGATGAGTTTAAATGAAGCAGTTTAAACTACATTCATCAGTTGCGTTGAACCAATGATGAGTTTAAATGAAGCAGTTTAAACTACATTCATCAGTTGCGTTGAACCAATGATGAGTTTAAATGAAGCAGTTTAAACTACATTCATCAGTTGCGTTGAACCAATGATGAGTTTAAATGAAGCAGTTTAAACTACATTCATCAGTTGCGTTGAACCAATGATGAGTTTAAATGAAGCAGTTTAAACTACATTCATCAGTTGCGTTGAACCAATGATGAGTTTAAATGAAGCAGTTTAAACTACATTCATCAGTTGCGTTGAACCAATGATGAGTTTAAATGAAGCAGTTTAAACTACATTCATCAGTTGCGTTGAACCAATGATGAGTTTAAATGAAGCAGTTTAAACTACATTCATCAGTTGCGTTGAACCAATGATGAGTTTAAATGAAGCAGTTTAAACTACATTCATCAGTTGCGTTGAACCAATGATGAGTTTAAATGAAGCAGTTTAAACTACATTCATCAGTTGCGTTGAACCAATGATGAGTTTAAATGAAGCAGTTTAAACTACATTCATCAGTTGCGTTGAACCAATGATGAGTTTAAATGAAGCAGTTTAAACTACATTCATCAGTTGCGTTGAACCAATGATGAGTTTAAATGAAGCAGTTTAAACTACATTCATCAGTTGCGTTGAACCAATGATGAGTTTAAATGAAGCAGTTTAAACTACATTCATCAGTTGCGTTGAACCAATGATGAGTTTAAATGAAGCAGTTTAAACTACATTCATCAGTTGCGTTGAACCAATGATGAGTTTAAATGAAGCAGTTTAAACTACATTCATCAGTTGCGTTGAACCAATGATGAGTTTAAATGAAGCAGTTTAAACTACATTCATCAGTTGCGTTGAACCAATGATGAGTTTAAATGAAGCAGTTTAAACTACATTCATCAGTTGCGTTGAACCAATGATGAGTTTAAATAAAGCAGTTTAAACTACATTCATCAGTTGCGTTGAACCAATGATGAGTTTAAATGAAGCAGTTTAAACTACATTCATCAGTTGCGTTGAAGCAATGATGAGTTTAAATGAAGCAGTTTAAACTACATTCATCAGTTGCGTCTAACCAATGTTGAGTTTAAATGAAGCAGTTTAAACTCCATTCATCAGTTGCGTTGAACCAATGATGAGTTTAAATGAAGCAGTTTAAACTACATTCATCAGTTGCTTTGAACCAATTATGAGTTAAATTGAAGCAGTTTAATCTACATTCATCAGTTGCGTTGAACCAATGATGAGTTTAAATGAAGCAGTTTAAACTACATTCATCAGTTGCATTGAACAAATGATGAGTTTAAATGAAGCAGTTTAAACTACATTCATCACTTGCGTTGAACCAATGATGAGTTTAAATGAAGCTGTTTAAACTACATTCATCAGTTGCGTTGAACCAATGATGACTTTAATTGAAGCAGTTTAAACTACATTCATCAGTTGCGTTGAACCAATGATGAGTTTAAATGAAGCAGTTTAAACTACATTCATCAGTTGCGTTAAACCAATGATGAGTTTAAATGAAGCAGTTTAAACTACATTCATCAGTTGCGTTGAACCAATGATGAGTTTAAATGAAGAAGTTTAAACTACATTCATCAGCTACGTAGTTGTTTAGCGTCTATGTGGTGTGACGAGCTGTGCAGACTATTGAAGGTACCCAACAATGATTACTGAAATCTTTCTGCAGAAAATATGAACTGGAAAGAAATTAATCTTTCTGGCCGTTAACAATTGTAACGTAAATGTGAAACAACCAGTCGCGCACGAATTTAATTCTTTTAAGCAAATACTAATAGAATCTTTCATGTACAACCTCTGAGACTTCAATTTCAGTAGGCAGTTTGGTTGTAGGCGCATCCGATCAATAACTACTTGTTGCGTTTGCGGTCAAGATATTCAACTTAAATAGGTAGAAAAAGTGGAGGCGGACAGCTTTTTTGAAATTCAAATTGTGAACATAATTTCATATCTAGCAATAATGAGTTCAAGTCAGAAATCACTTTGGAGAACCTGTTAAATTTACTGAAATAGCTACCAGAGGAGTTCACTTCAGGAACGTCTGGCTATCGCACGGAAAGCTAAGAAATTGGATAATGAAATGTAATATACTTATGGTGCCTAGAAATTATGGCTCTGATCCGTCGTTTAAATCAAATTCTGAGGAGGTTAACGAAAATCAGACGCTCCGAAATTTTTGGCATTCAAAGGAAATAAGGTTGATGTGTATGATTTAAGCAAGAAATAAAGAATTACGCCATTTACACTCACTCGGGAAGCTATAAAATGTTCTCATGGGTTGTTAATTGGCACAAAGGTTACTATCTTGATATTGAGGCTTAATCAGTTACATAATTTAAAATGTTCTGATGGGTTGTTAATTGACACTTAGCTGACCATCTTGATACTGAGGCTTAATCAGTTACATAATTTAAAATGTTCTGATGGGTTGTTAATTGACACTTAGCTGACCATCTTGATATTGAGGCTTAATCAGTTACATAATTTAAAAATCGTTATTACCCAGACCGAACTTCTCATGTGTCGACTTCATATTTAGTCTTTCGACTAACTCATCGTCAATATTCTACTCACCCTAAACAATCCACAAGCTTAGTTAGTGATTATATTTAAGATTTTTAGATTGTGATTTAATTCTGTTCGTAATATTTTGTAAAATAACTCTTTTAATTTCATCCTAATGATATATGACTTTTCAATTATAAATTACGTGTTGTGCAACTAGTTAAAAATTAGTTCAACTATGACCAAGAGGATAAAACATAGTCAGCAAGAACGTAAGGTGTAATTGCATATGCATATTTGCTTACTGACGCTATCAAATTGTTCCAAATTACTCAACCAAATATATTTTGGGTATATTGCTTAATACCGGATCCTACTGATGAGCCGCCAGTAACCACGATACGAATGTGAGAATGCAACTTGCGTTCAGGCTCATTTTGGTTTATCCGTCTAGTCCTATTTGAAATAATTTGTTACTAGGTACGCAAAAATTAATAGAAACTTGCATATGTATCAATTCTCTGCAGCAACCAGTATCTAAATAATTTCAAATCTAATTTCACTTTTTTTGAAATTACAACTTCAAAGTTGTTAGTCGATAAATTGAAAAAAAATTTCCTTCTTGTAATCCATATATAATCAATTATATTGTAACACGCGGCTCCGTGTTACAACCCAACGAAGGTCAATTTTTACAAACGCTGTGCTCTTTAAGGTCAAATATTCTAACTCTGTCCTTAAACAATATTTCTCTTAGCTGTGATTTTAGGAACAATCTCTTTTAGTCTCAAGCAGTTTAATCGATATTTCTTGAACTGCAATTTTATTTGTAATTAATAGTGTTTTATAAATAGACAGAACCGCGCGCGATCCGAGAGGATCACGCGGTGGACTATTGTGTTAGTGAATTTATCGGATTATTCGTTACTATGAAAATGATTGATTGTTTACTATAAAAACATTTGTGAGTTGTTTGTCATTTAAATCTTTAAACGGTTTACACAAAACATTTTACTTTATGAACATAAATAATTTTACTAGGCTCATATTATCATGTATCTTTCATCGTTTGACTACTCATTACAATCCAGACATTTGTGTAAGAATAACCAATTGTATGAAAAACATTTTCTTTATAAACATAAATCATTTTACTATGTTCATATTGTCATATATTTTCAATCTTTTGACTATATTCATTCCGATCCAGACATTTGTTCTAAACATTTCACTTTATAGACATAAATCACTTTTATTTTTGCCGTCTAGAAGACGGACAATCTAATTTAATTGTGAATGGTGTTTAGGATATAATTTTATGTTAAAATCTGTTTTTTTATTGCCGACCAACACATGGTCAAATTGGACTATCTGTGAATTATATTTCTAATTGCAATATTAGAAACTGGCGCGCGGTTTGACATGGCTCCGATTTTGTCGCATTCCGATATGGAAAAAATTGTTATGGATCTTCAGAACTCCATGGAATTGATGAAGAATGAAATGTCCATATTGAAGAATGATTCAATTGTGAATGCAAAAAAATTGGAGCAAGTGGTGAAAAATAATGAAACTTTAAGTGCGCGTATAGTTGATCTAGTTGAACAGAATGAGACATTACTAGTGAAGTTAGACAAGTTACAGACTGATGTTCAACCATGGATTGAATTGGCCGATTTAACTGTAGAAGGTGATATGCTAGCTAAAGATAAATCATCTGGTGAAGAAATGCTAAATATATTAGCAAACGAAGTTACAGCACGTAATAGCAAACAGGATCAATTAGTTTTATTTAATCTAGATGAAGATGCCGATGTGAAAGACGTCGAGAAATTAAATACTTTAATAAAAGAAGAAACGCATGCAGCTATTACTAAATGCTATAGGGTGGGGAAACGAGCTGATCGTCCAAGACCTGTAATTGTAAAATTATCAAAAAGGCCAACAAATATGCGATTAGAATCTATCAATAAAAAGAAAGAGGAGAATTTGAGTTTTCACAGCATATTTATTGGACGGGACAAAACGTTCCTCCAACGGAAGTTGGCAAAAGTAAAAAAGTTAAAGAACAATCAGGAACGGAAACCGCCAACGTCTTATCAAGCTGTTAAACGGAATCAATCGAGTGAGACTGCAACATCAAAAAACGATGTATCGTTATTAACTGTTGTGGACAGAAGGGGGAAAGGAAGTATGGCCTCGAGGCCCGTGAAAAGAATAGTAAAGAAGCCATCAAGGTTGAATCAGTAAAAGTCGACACTTGTTTAGATAAGTCGCTTTCTACATTTACTCTATTTTATGCTAACTCTCGAAGTGTTAAAATAAGAACTTTTTACTGTGTAATTTTATAATAAGTAACGATTTCGATTTTATAATATTATCCGAAACTTGGCTTAACAAGGATATTAAAAACCATGAATTTGATATTCCTCACTATTCTTTATTCAGAAAGGACAGATCGCTGGATAAAAGAGGTGGAGGAGTACTCATTTATTGTAAATCTGTATTTAAGGCGAAAATTTTACATACTAGTGATGATAATGCTATCATTGATTTCTTATCTATACAATTTGATAATCTGATCTTAACAGCGGTTTACAGACCGCCGTATGGTACTTTATTTGATGATCAAACATTTACCAATTCTCTTCAATCTATCTTTGACTGCCATGGCTACAATGTAGTGGTAGGTGATTTTAATAAGTTACAGGACTGTGAAATAACCAATTTTTTTTCTAACCATGATCTCAAGCAGATTATAAATGAATCAACTAGAGGTTCGCAATGCTTAGATCATGTATATTTAGAAATTGAAATGGTGAAATCGCACAGTTATGAAGTTGTCAATTATTTCAAAGAATTGGACCATAAACAAATTATTTTACAATGGAAATTCTTGAGTGGCATAACACAGAAACTAAGTTATGAAAATGCACACGTGCACTGTTCCAGAATAAACTGGAATTTCTTTAGAGAATTAAGCATACTGATTGATTATGAGAGTTTTTGTTTCTTGAATACTGATGAATTTGTTTCTTCTGTTTCATCGTTATTATCTGTTTTATTTCAGGCATCTACGTTTACGGACATTATACCGAAACGAATTAATAGGAAATTGTGTAAACTAAGAATTAAACGAGATAATATAATAAAGTGTAGTCTTATTAATAGTATTAAACAAATGAGGTTAGATTCCATTGATAACGAAATTAATTCATCACTGCTAATAATTCGGCAAAGATCAGAACGAATTATTTTGGCCAAAATGAAGAGTAATCCTAGACTAGGATACAAACTCCTCACAGATTATAGTAAATATAAGGAAAAGTTAAAGCTTATATTACCTGTGAATAAAACTGAGCACGAATTTCTCTGTGAATTGGATGATGTTTTTGGCAATTTGATATGTAATCCACAGAATGAAAGAAATCTTATGGAAATACCTGATCCTTTGGGAGACCAGGAATCAGGACTTGTTATTGACAGTGATGAATTGATAAAATTGATGTTAAAAATCAAATCAAAAAAACAAAAAGATCACCTTGGTATTTCGATTGATAATCTGATTCAATTACCCTTAACATTTAGGAATGTGCTCTGCAACTTTATAAATAGAATTTTGAAGAATGGGAAATTACCAATCGATATATTAACGATAGTAGCTAAGCCGTTGCCAAAAGTTAGTAAGCCAACGTGCGCCAGTGATTATAGATTAATCTCTATTATCCCTTCGTTTGTGAAGATAATAGAACGATTGAAACTAGATCATTTAGAACGTATGTTACCGGCTGATTTTTACCTATTTCAACATGGCTTTACGAAAGGTAGATTGACAACTACTAATATACTTTCCATGTGGAAACATGTAATCACATTAGACGAGAATAAGTTAGATGCATTAATTGTATTTATAGATGTCTCAAAAGCTTTTGACTCTATATCTTTTGATGCTATTTTGAATGCAATTAGTTTGTTGAATATTGATCCGAATATTTTTAGATTACTTAAATACTATCTATATAATCGACGAATGAGTATTCAAGTAAACGATTTGATATCAAAATCGAAAAGAGTAACGAGTGGAGTTCCACAGGGATCAAGCTTGGGGCCAATTTATTTAAAATTGTATTTGCAAATTTGGAAACTAAGATCCTTAACGGTCGAGTTTGCAAATTTGCTGATGATTTAAAAATAATCTTCCCAATTGATCCAAAGAATGTCGAATTCTCCAAAAATAATGTGACTTTAGATTTGTATGATTTGAGTAAATATTTGTTTACACTAGAGCTGAGAATAAACAATAAAAAGACGAAAGCTTTAAAAATAGGGAACAGAACAAACTTTCATTATGTTTATTTTTATGATGCTGTTATTAATGATGTATTTGAGATTAAACTTATGCAAGAAATTAAGGATTTAGGCATAACTATTCAATGTACAGCTTCTACTGAGAGACATATTGAAAGTATAGTAGGCAGTGCCAAGAAAAGATGGGCACTAATATATCGAAATATCTTATCAAATGATATAAAACTTCAAATGTATATAATATGGATTAGACCGGTACCAGAATATGCTGTCGCTACCTGGAATCCATTAAAAAAGGGTTTGTCTAATAAGATAGAAGCTGTACAAAGAAAAGTTGTGAAAAATATTAGTCCTATTTCTTGCACTATATACGCCTCTAGATTACAGTTTGCGTCATTGCAATCTCTGTGGTTTCGGAGTATGTGTTATTGTATAAAAGTTTTCCATCTGAACCAGTGGACTGGTGCCTATATGACTCCGATAAGAAGGAGTCATGAAGTTGGAACTAGATCTGGAAATTTGGCAATATCTCCTCCTTTGGTGGGGAATGTAGCGAGCAAGTTATTCTCTTTCTCAAAAATCTACAAAATTTATAACCAATTGCCGAAGGGGCTTAGAGAAATGCCTCCATCCAAGATGTCTATTAAAACTTTATCTACTGAACTTGAAAAAGTCTGCAATCCTGCTGATATCTTTTATTTTTTTGATTATGATAATACTTTCTCATGGTTGAATAAAAGACAAGGATAATTGTTATCGGAAACAGATTTTATTGAGATTTTTATTTCTAAGTTTTGTATTATTATAATTGAAATGTTATGCACTATATCTTCAAATTAGTTAACATTACATACAATCAATTGCTAGTCATGGTTCTCAATTTTTGCATAATGTTACACTCGAATTATACATTAATTGTTCCTAATTTGATGATGTATATATTATTCTTTTCAGTCGAACTTTCTGATATTGATATATTGTATTGTACATCTAGTGGGATATACCTATCTACATGAGATTAATTGCACAATTATTGTGATGTGATAATTATTTTAATATATATTGTACAATTTCCAATTTTATTATTTGATGGAATATGTGTGGTTTGAATCCAAATAAAGATATTCTATATTCTATATTCTAAAAAAAAATATTGTGTAGAATATATGTATGACCAGATGTTTTTGCCTTCTCGCATCAACCATCCGAAAATGATCAGAGACTGATTAGACGCACGGGTAATAATAATAACCACCATTGATATGTAGTAGGGGTACAAAATCAGGAACGAGATAGCAACAGCAAAAAGTACCCCTACAATATATCTAATTCCCTAGGAGTATTTATATAAAATATAATTAAGCAGATTTCTATAAAATGAAACAAATAAATTTTAGTCAATTACGTTAAATTCCGAGTAGTCTGCATGTTTATAACTTTAGTTAAAGAGAATCAAATTAACAACTGACGTGAGTATTATTTTTCAACACAAAGTGCTCTGAAAAAAGCAGAAATGCACATCACAATATTATTTGCTTACGGTAATTTTAACTTAAAATAATTTTCAACTTTGTAAACAATCAGATTAAAAAATTTAAACTATCTGTACATATATTGCAGGCAATAAAAAACCCTGGCCAAATTTTGTAGTAATTCTATCAAAAATTGGTTCTAAAGAAGTTTAATTGTATCAGATCTTGTGAATATTTTTAAGTCATCAATCGATAACTTGTGCTCAAATTTTCCTAAGTTCGATTTAAAAGAAATTGAGAACTCAGACTTGTCTAAAAACGAGCATCGAAAACAATTATTTTGATCAAGATTTTTTAATTTATATAAGCACCAGTCCCATTAAGTAGAGATAAACTCAGCCTTGTATAATTTAGATAAGGCAATTCATCCAGTAGAGCGGTTTTGACCTTACTGGAAACTATTCACGTACTGTCCAGAATTTTCCGCGGAGTAGTTAGGAAATCGGGCACGGTTGCTTCGGAATCTGTTGTTCTAATCATTAAGCCACCCTGTCGCACACTACACATAATTTACCGTTATATACTAACTAATGTTTTTGCTTAGCCTTAATTGCATCCCTATAGTTCTGAAGTTCAAAATTAACCATCCAAAATCTTTTATAATAGAACAGACACCCAGCTACAAGGGTAAGTGCTATTGGAATTAAAATTTAAATAAATAAAAGGACATTTGTTGCGCGGGCGGTGATAACAAGTAGTTCATTCAAAATTGCGATTTTTATATAAACACCGGACCCTTAATATACATACATTTTAGAATAGAATAGAATAGAATATCCTTATTTGGATTCAAACCACACATGTTCCATCAAATAATAAAATTAGAAAATGTACAATATAAAAAGATATCACATCACATATATATGTGCAATTAGTTGTACTGTACAATTCATCAGCATCAGAAAATTCAGCTCTCAAAAGAGATAGATTCTTCATCAAAATTAGAAAAAATTAAGGTATAATTCGAGTATAACAGTTTGTAAGAAAAAAGGTAACCATGACTAATAATTGATTGTATGAATTGTTGATTAACAAGACGATATAATGCATAAAATTTCAGTTTTAGTAATACAAAATTTGAAGATAGAATCTCGATAAATTATGTTGCTGAAACACAATTAATCCTGTCTTTTATTTAACCATGAGAAAGTATTATCATAATCAAAATTAAAAATATCAGCAGGATTGAACACTTTTTCTAGTTCGGTAAATAAAAATTTAAAAGACATTTTAGTTGGAGGCGTTTCTCTAAGCCCCTTTGGCATTTGATTGGAAATTTTTTAAATTTTTGAAAAAGAGAGTAGCTTGCTCGCAACATTTTCACCATTGGTGGGTTGACTTGAATAGAATAGAATAGAAAATCTTTATTTGGATTCAAACCTTACATGTTCCATCAAATAATAAATATAGAAAATGTACAAGATAAAAACATATCACATCACATAAATATGTGCAATTAGTTGTACTATATAATTTATCAGCATCAGAAAGTTCGGTTATAAATAGTGATTGATTCATCATCAAAAATAGAAAAATTTAATGTATTATTCGAGTGTAACATTATGCAAAAAAGGGAACCATGACTTATAATTGATTGAATGTATTGTTGATTAACATGATATGTAATGCATAACGTTTCAGTTTTAATAGTACAAAACTTGAAGATAGAATCTCGAGAAGTTATGCTGCTGAAAAACAATTAATCCTGTCTTTTATTTAACCACGAGAAAGTATTATCATAATCAAAATTAAAAATATCAGCAGGATTGAACACTTTTTCTAGTTCGGTAGATAAAAATTTAAGAGACATTTTAGATGGAGGCGTTTCTCTAAGCCCCTTTGGCGATTGATTGTAAATTTTGAAAATATTTGAAAAAGAGAATAGCTTGCTCGCAACATTCCCCACCAAATGTGGAGATATTGCAAAATGACCAGATCTAGTTCCAACTTCATGACTCTTTCTTATTGGATTCATATAGGCACCAGTCGAGTGGTGAGGGGACATCACTTGTACCAAATTCCCAAGAAACCCCATAAAATTGGAGCCGGCTTATCCTCCAAAAGGAGTCAGCCGCAGTAAAGTAAAGTAAAGTAAGGCACCAGTCCACTGGTTCAAATGGAAAAATTTTATGCAATAGCACATCCTCCGAAACCATAAAGGATGCAGTGATACAAACTGTAATCTAGTGGCATATATAGTGCAGGAGATAGGACTTATTTGTTTCACAACTTTTCTTTGTACAGCTTCTATCTTATTAGACAACCCCTTTGTTAAAGGATTCCAAGTAGCAGCAGCATATTCTAATATCGGTCTAATCCATATTATAAACATTTTATATTTTATTTCACTCGATAAGATATTTCTATTTATTAGTGCCCATCTGTTCTTGGCACTGCCTACTATCCTTTCAATATGTCTCTCAGCAGAAACCGTACAATGAATAGTTATGCCTAAATCCTTAATTTCTTGCATAAGTTTAATCTCAAAAACATCATTAATCTCAGCATCATGAAAATAAACATAATTGAAATCAGTTCTGTTACCTATTTTTAAAGCTCTCGTCTTTTTACTGTTTATTCTCAGCCCTAGTGTTAACAAGTATCTACTTAAATCATACAAATCTAGTGTCACATTATTTTTGGAGAATTCGACATTTTTTGGATCAATTGGAAAGATTATTTTTAAATCATCAGCGAATTTGCAAACTCGACCGTTAGGGATTTTAGTTTCCAAATGTGCAAATACAATTTTAAATAAAATTGGCCCCAAACTTGATCCCTGTGGAACTCCACTTGTTACTCTTTTCGAGTTAGAAATCAAATCATTTACTTGAATACTCATTCTTCGATTATATAAATAGTATCTAAGTAATCTAAAAATATTCGGATCAATATTCAATAAATTAATCGCATTCAAAATAGCATCAAAAGATATAGAGTCAAAAGCTTTTGAGATATCTATAAATACAATTAATGCATCTAACTTTTTCTCATCTAATGTAATTACATGTTTCCACATAGAGAGAATATTAGTAGTTGTCGACCTGTCTTTTGTAAAGCCGTGTTGGCACATATCAAAATCAGCCGGCAACATACGTTCTAAATGATCTAGTATCAATCGTTCTATTATCTTAAAAAACGAAGGGATAATAGAGATTAATCTATAATCACTGGCGCACTTTGGCTTACTTACTTTTGGCAATGGTTTAGCTACTATCGTTAATATATCGATTGGTAATTTTCCATCCTTCAAAATTCTATTTATAAAATTGCAGAGCGCATTCATAAAATTTAAAGGTAATTGAAGTAGGTTATCAATCGATATACCAAGGTGATCTTTTTGTTTTTTTTAATTTTATTTTTAACATTAATTCTATCAATGCATCACTGTCAATAACAAGTCCTAGATCCTGGTTTCCCGAAGGATCAGGTAGATCAATGAAATTGCTTTCGTTCTGTGGATTACATAACAATTTGCCAAATACTTCATCCAATTCACAGAGAAATTCATACTCAGTTTTACCCACAGGTAATATAAGCTTTAATTTTTCCTTATATTTACTGTAGTCTGTGAGTAGTTTGTATCCTAGTCTAGGATTGCTCTTCAGTTTGGCCAAAATAATTCTCTCTGATCTTTGACGGATTATCAGCAGTGATGAATTAATTTCTTTATCAATCAATTCTAACCTCATTTTTTGAATACTATTGATAAGAGTACATTTCATTATATTATCTCGTTTGATTCTTAGCTTACATAACTTCCTATTGAATCTCTTGGGTATAACATCCGTAAATGTAGATGCCCTAAACATATCAGATAATAACAATGAAACAGAAGAAACAAATTCGTCATTGTTCATGATAAAAAACATGCATAATCAATAGATAAGCTTAATTCTCTAAAAAGATTCCAGTTGATTCTGGAACATTGCACGTGCGCACTTTCAAAATTAGGTTTCTGTGCTTTGCTACTCGAAAGGTTCCATTGTAAAATTATTTGTTTATGATCCAATTCTTTGAAGTAATTTACTACATCATAACTGTGTGAGTTCAACGCTTCAACTTCTAAATATACATGATCTAAGCATTCCGAACCTCTAGTTGGTTCCTTTATAATCTGCTTAAGATCATGATTAGAAAAAAGATTGATTATTTCACAGTCATGCAGTCTATTAAAATCTCCTACCACAACAATATTACCATGGCAGTCCAAAATAGATTGAAAAGAATTGGTAAACATTTGATCATCATATATATTAGCATACGGCGGTCTGTAAACCGCAGTTAAAATCAGGTTATCAATTTGTATCGTTAAAAAATCAATGACAGTATAATATTCACTAGTATGTAACACTATCGCATTTCATATCGATTTACTATAAATAAGTACTCCTCCACCTCTTTTATCCAAGGATCTGTCTTTCCTAAATAGAGAATAATGAGGAATGTCAAATTCATAGTTTTCAATTTCTTAGTTCAGCCAGGTTTCAGTTAAACTAAGTATTGTATAGCACAGGAGAGGCAATTCATCCAGTAGAACGGTTTCATCATTATCGGGAACTTATTGCGTACTGTGCAGAACTGGACAAGGACAAGACTAAAAAAAGCACGTCTTCTTCGAAATCTGGTGCTCTAACCACTGAGCCACACTGTCGAACGCTTCGCACAATTTTCAGTTATATACTAACTAATGTGGAGCTGATAGGGAATCCATTTAGACCAAAATTTCAAAATAACCATCCCCAATGTGTTATAATAAAACAGACACCAAGCTACAAGGAGAAATGTTATTGAAACGAAAATTTAAATATCCAAACTAGCAATGGTTGCAAAGGCGGTGATAACAGTAAATTTAATCAAGATTGCGATTTTGATTTGTACAACTGACCAATTATGTACATACATTTGCCAGTATGAACTAAGTTATGTATATTGTGGAAAAGGGAATTCGCCCAGTAGAGCGGTTTCGTCCTTACTGGGAACTAATCACGTCCTGTCCAGAATTCAACGTGAACAGCGCTCGAACCATGGCACGTCTGCTTCGGAATATCGTACTCTAACCACTGAGCCACACTATCGCATACTATACACAAGTTGCAGTTATTTACTAACTAATGTTTTTGGTTAACCTTTCCTTAATGTGGAGCCTAAATGTAATCTCTTTATATCTGGAGTTCTAAATAACCATCCAAAGACTGTCATAATGGAGCAGACACAAGGCTTCATGGAGAAGCGCTATTGAAATGAAACGTTAAATAACTAAATAGACATTCATTGTACCCTTCCTGTGAGCAAAAACAAAAAGAAATTTTATCAGATACAAGAAACGCTTCTTTCTCATTATCTTCTCAAGTATCCACAAATGAACATCTCTTTATATGTAAATTGGAAGGCAAAACAAGATAGATATATGTAAACATGCGGAGGGTGTGAAATAAGGGAACCAATCAATCAGTTGCGTGCGTTACATCCAGTTCAAGCTCAATGCCTGTACATGCTTCTTCTGCTTGCATAAATTCGGCTGCAATTTGTTTATCCATTACGTTTCGTATGTGGCTAGCTCCCTTTTCTAATTGCATTTAGTACTTATTGTGAAGGCTACGTCCGGAGAACATATGTGCAATATTTCGATGATGTGTTGCGCAATTGCAAACGTGTATTCACTATTTGATTTAAAACAGACGTTTATGTTACAATGTTTTCTCATTCGAGTAATTAACCGTCTGGTCGAACGGCCTACGTAAGTTGATCGACGACTTGCGCATGTATATTGGTAAATAATAGTTGATATCGACATTAACGGCTGTTTCTCTTTGATTGCTGGTAGGGGCAAGTGTGTTGCCCTAAAAAACACTTGTAGTTTAGCTGCATTAAATGTGCGTGTTAATGTTGCTTCAACTTTCTTTTGTGCCATTCAAGAAATTGCATCCCCTTTAAATAGGATGTTTAGGTATACTGTTTTCTTTTCTGGCCCGTAATACGTCTGTTTTTGTCTAATTCCCCTTTTAATAATTGATTCAATTAATTGTCTGACATAGCCATTAGAGATGAAATCGTTAATAGCTTTATTATATTCAATTTCTTTTGAATCTTGACTAACTAACCTGTCAATTCTTGATAAGTTATATTGAAATGGAACAAAACTGCTGTAATGCAAATACTGTGCAGACCATGTTGGTTTATGGTAGATTGTTCGGTTTAATTTACCATTTGTTTTTTCTTTAATAGTACATCTAGGAAAGACAGACAATCATCTTTCTCGTGCTCTGACGTAAAGCCGATATTCTTATGTGCTTTGTTGAAACTTTGAAGCAATGTTCGTGATTGCGACCTGTTCTTAAGGACAAGAAATATATCGTCCACGTACCGTATATATTGAGCACATTTACTTATGTCACTCTTTAATGATGTGTTCTCTAGGTGCTCTAGAAAAATCTCAGCCAACACTGGAGATAATGGGTTAAATACACATTGTTTGCGCGGGTGTTGATAACAATCATTTTAATCAAAGTTGTGATCTTGACATAAATAATGGGCGCATTATTTACATACATTTTCCAGATTAATCTACGTATTTTATAGCGTAGCAAAGGCAATTCATCCAGTAGACCGGTTTTGTCCTTATTGGGAACTCATCAGGTACTGGCGCAGACAGGACTCGAGCTTTGGCATGTCTGTTTTGGAATACGGTGCTCTAACTACTGAGCCACCCTGTCGTATATTACACACATTTTTCGATCATATACAAACTAGTATTGTTGGTTAGACTTTCCTTAAATTGGAGCCTATACGGCATCTCATCATACTTGAAGTTCCAAATAACCATCCCCTATCTTTCATTATAGAACGGAACCAATGCTACATATGGAAGTGGTATTGAATTGAGCATTTGTATAACTACACAAACATTGGTTTCACGAGCGTTTATAAAAATTACTTTAATCAAGGTTGCAATCTTGATTTTAACACCTTTTCCATTATATACATACATTTGCCAGTATAAAATATATATTGTACAGTGTAAAAATGAAATTCATCCAATAGTCCGGTTTCGTCCTTATTGGGAACTCTTCGAATACTGTGCAGAATTTGACGCGGACATGGCTCAAACCTGGGAACATATGTTTCAGAATCTGTTTCTCTTACCACTAAGCCACTCTGTCGCATACTACAAAAATTTTTAATTAAATGATAACTAATATGTTTGGTTAGGCTTTCCTTAAGTTGGAGCCTATTTGTCATCTCTTTTCACCTGAAGTTCCAACTAATCATCTTCAATCCGTCATTATAGAACGGACACCTCGCAACGTGGGGAAGTGATATTGAAATGAAAATTTGTTTGCGGCATAGTGGCTCGTTATTTAGAACTCCAGATTCAGAAGCAGACGTGTCTAGGTCCGAACCGGCTCCGCGGCAATTCATGGGCATTACACGATGAGTTCCCAAATAATAGACGAATTTTTTTTAAGGCGCAGTACCGGCTCCTACTGATGAGTCGCGAGTAAGCACGCGAAACGAATGTGTACATGACACTATACGTTCCAGTCATGATGAGTTTCCATTAAGTACGAAAACGGTCTACCGGATGAATTGTCTTTTCTACACTATACAACTCTTAGTTTATATTGGCAAAAGTATTTACGTAATTGATCAGTTATTTATCTCGAGATCGCATTCTTGATTAAATTAAATGTTATCATGGTCCGCGCCACCAATGTTCGCTTATATAAATGATCATTAGTTGCGCGGGTGGTGATAAAATTTATTTAAATAAAATTTTCAATTTGATTATATACTCCATTCCAATATTATATGTACTGTTTCGAAATAAATGGGAGAATGGTTAAGGAAGGAAAATCACTGCATGCAGCAGACATACAATTTTAAATTATTTACTAATTTAACTTTTTTGTTGGACTTTTCTTCAGGTGGACCCTACGTGGCATCTATTTTGATATACAATTCAAACAAGTCATCCCTCATCTGTTATTAAAGAACAGGCACTATATTGACTGGGGAAGTGTTAGTGAATTAAACATTTGTATAATTAAATGATCAATGATTGCGCGGGCGGTGATAATAATAATTTAAATTAAATTTGCTGCCTTTATAGGAAAACCGTTCTCTTTATGTATATAAACTTTGCAGTATAAAATATCCATTGTGTAAGAAAAAAAGGCAATTAATACATGAAACTGGTTTCGCTCGTATTGCGAACTATTCAAATACTTCTCAGAATTTCCGCGGACAGGAGTCGAACCTGGACATATCTGTTTCGGATAAACCATAGGCAGCATGAACGGAACATGTAATTCTTATGGTTATATTTGGACAAATTTGTAATTTGGTTCGCAACACCTAAGACATAGTCGCATATAAATTAATCCTCTGCAAAAAAACATGACCTAACTGTTACGTATTTAATTGAATGAATTCCTAATCATCATCATGTCCAGCCATACAAAAGTCAAAATTGACTAATGTTTCACTGCCATATAACCATAAGGAGTGAATAAATTATATAAGTGAATTTAGACAAATTATTAGTGAGATTTACGAGAGAGAAGAGAGAGGTAGAGAGAGAAGGAATACCTAGCTACCATGACTAAATTTATCAGGATAACTCACAGAAATGAGGCAAACAAACCTGTCCACAACACCATTATGGCCAAGTTAGCATTCGGGTAAGGCGACATCAGAAATACAGCTTCTTTGCGGATTTCACTGTATCGCTTCATAAACAAACCAAACCTCGCGGCTAACCTTTTATTCCTGATTAACACGAAATGTGCTAAAATATATCGATCAATGCCAGAGGGTATTAATTTGCTGTAATAACATGTGTTCAGATGCAGTTGTATTTCGCAATTTTGGTGAACATTAGCATATATTGAAATCCATCATGTTTTTTTTACAATAGAATATCTTTATTTGGATTCAAACCACACATGTTCTATCAATAAAACCATACGCCTGTACGCGAGTTGATTCCTTGCTGGTGGGGCGCATTTAGAGTTATAAATAGTAAGCACCATAAACGGGCCAAGCCGGGATTTGAGCCCGGGACCTCTCGCACCCAAAGCGAGAATCATACCCCTAGACCACTTGAAACCACGTACCGAATCAGAAAGCATAATGTTGGTGTAGGTACCGACTCGGCAATCATAGTGTTGGTATCAGGTACTGACTCAACAGCCGTAGTGTTGGTACCCATTACTGGCTTGATATATATATATATATATATATATATATATATATATATATATATATATACATACATGATTTGGCTTTAAAGTCGCATTGTCGAAGACTTCATATAAAGTTAGCTTCGTTACTGAAGGTTCACACATTCGTATAGGAGATAGTACCGTCTAATTTTTCCACATTCCTCAAAAAAATGTCGTGGGTATAAGGCGTAATACCGGCTCCTACTGATGAGTCGCCAGTAAGCACGAAACGAATGTGCACATAAGATTATACGTTCCGTTTATGCTGTCTTTGGTTTATCTTTCTGACATATTTGATCTAATTTGTTACTAGGTGTGCAACACGTAATACACAATTACATGTATATTAGTTGTCCGCAACATACAGTATTTAACTAAGTAATAAATTGACAACACAAACAACGCCCGAAGTGACCAATTAAAAAATAAAAATACCAAAAGTGATGGTTACAAAAAAGGGAGAATCAGTACCCATGTCACTATCAAATTTTGTAGAGTGGGCAACGATTATAGACTAATCTCGACTACCTTATCATTTTTGAAATTAATTAAAAGGTTAGGACAAAATCCTGTTTACTGCAATTTGCCGATTGACTTTGGTTCATTACAACATGGTTTTACCAAAAATCGATCAGCAATTACGAACATTCTATCCATGTGAGTCTACATGATTGCTCTGGGTGAGAAAAATATGTATTCCCAAATTTTCTTTTTTCATATATCAAAGACCTGTGACTCTATTTAGTTTGATGTTGTTATGAAGGAATTTAGCTTCGAAAGAGTGACCCTGATATATTTAGACTATATAACCACTATTTTTATAATAACTGTATGTTTTGCTTCGAATACGAGCCTTAACAAAATATATACTACCCTTTCCATGTGCAAAAATAAAAAGAAATTTTATCAGATACAAGAACCGTTCCTTTCACACATTTTTATGCTTCATTCTTCATAAAGGAGAGAGCATTGTTAAAATGGACAAATCAGACTATATTCAAAAGATCGAGAACGTGTTGAATGACAATACATAATTCAAGCGCAAAGTAAAATATGAAATCCAAATCCTAACAGTTGATAGGTCATTTGATGAAGCCGTTGTATAAAAGCTCAAACCAGTCGGATCATCTACACTAACATTGTATGGATCACTAAAACTAAACTAAATTGTCCTATGATAACAATAATTTAAATGGTCAATTCTCCATCCCATCCATTGATTAAATATTTATTCTGTATGATATAAATATTGCGCAACCTTCTAAGTTATTACTCTGTTTCTGACTACTTTAAGTTATTTAACAGAATTCAAGATATAAAAGTCAAAAAAAGATTAGGATGTATTTCGGCGTAATTTCTTCATTTATAAATTTTCCAATTGAAGAAATCATTGGTAGTATAGAAAAAGCGGTAAACCAAAACGTATTACCATCTCCGGTCTCAGGCTATGCTCTACAAAAGCTTATTTGATATGCACTAATGATATACAGTTTAGTTTTAATAGAAGAATCCATAAGCAGATTGTTGGTGTGACAACGGGAGGCCCCCTATTACAGCGTTGTCTCAGGTTTTTTGAGGACACCTTGAAAACATACCACTAAAAATTGAAATAAATAAATGTGCATAATACATACAGTATTTATTTACTACTTTTCTTGTTCACAAGAACAGGTCTAGATAATGAACACTCTTTCAAAGCTTCAATTAAGCAAATGAAAATATTAATTTCACATCAGAGCATGGGAAAGATGATTGTCTGTCTGTCATAGATTGGCTGTAACAGAAAAATGATATTTTAAAATTAAACAGAAAAATTTACCATAAACCAACATGGTCAATAGAAGTTTCTGTCCTTTCCAATAAAAATTATCAACAGTTCGTGGATAATTTTCCAGAATTGGCATACTGGTATGTCCAGATTCGAAGAGTAACGAATATGCTAAAGCAAAAAACGATTTAAAGCTTAATTGTAACCATAAACAATTAACTGAATCAATAATTATAAGCGGAATTCAAAAGAAACAAGTATTTTGTTCTATAAAATGAAGCAGTTTGTCTGGCCATCCCGCTTAAAAGCTATGTAGTTTTTGCACGACACAAAGAGAAGTTGAAGCACCATTAACACGCATATTTAATCCAGTTAAAATGTGAGTATTATTTAAGGAAACACATTTGCGTTTAACATCTGTTAAAAACTGCTGTTAGTGCGCAGGTTTTCGATCAACTTACGTTAGCCGATCGACCAGATGGTTCATAATTCGAATAAAAATCCTTTGCAAAAAATATATTTATTTTAATTTAAATGGTGATTACATGTCTGCAATTGTGCAGCACACCACTGAAATCGCGCGAGTAATTTATCCTGACGTGGTAATTCTGATAATTTATAATTTCAATAACAGAAATAGGCTAGCCACAAATGTAGCTCTGTGGATTGACAAATTGCAACCTGATTTACGCTAGCAGTAAAATCATGTTTAGACATTGAGCTTTAGCTGGAGTTATCGCAATACAATCTAGGTAGTTCAAAGTAAAATATGAAATTTCACAATGATATAGTTTAGGGCCAATTATATTCATAATAATATTCGCAAATTTTCAGAAAAAGGCCTAAATGGAAAATCTGCAAATTTGCTTAGTATTTATTAATTTTTATTTCTAGCGATCCAAGAAATATTGATTTCTTTTAATAATAATATTGTAGGGGTACTATTCGCTGTTGCTATCTCGTTCCTGATTTTGTACCCCTACTACATATCAATGGTGGCTATTATTACTACCCGTGCGCCTAATCAGTCTCTGATCTTTTTCGGATGATTGATGTGAGAAGGCAAAAACATCTGGTCATACGTATATTAGATATAAAGTTGCAAATAGTAATGTAATTCACAGTTAGTTCAAATTGAATATATGTTAGTCAGCTGTAAAAATAGATTCTTATGCAAAAATAAGTCTTAAACACCATTCACAGTGAGAATAGTCAAACGATTAAAAATACATGACAATATGAACATAGTGAGATGATTATGTTTATAGAGGAAAATGTTTTACACACAAATAGTTATTCTTACACAAATGTCTGGATTGAATTGTATTTATATCATCGATTTAAAACATATGAAGATATTTAAAAAGTCATCGTTAAAAGCAATCACTAAAATGAAGGAGCAAGCCCAATAAAACTTCAATGACCAAAAACTCACGAATATTTAGTTCATGTCATTATTATAATCTATTATTCTCTGAAATTCGGAATGGCACAATTAACTGACAACAATAAAAATTGTTAATAATCCAACTGAGCGTAATAAATCCGCAGCGACACAATAGTCCACCGCGTGATCCTCGCGGATCGCGCGCGGTTCTGTCTAATTTATAAAAACACTATTAATTACAAATAAAATTGCAGTTCAAGAAATATCGATTAAAACTGCTTGAGACTAAAAGAGATTGTTCCTAAAATCACAGCTATGAGAAATATAGTTTAAGGACAGAGTTAGAATATTTGACCTTAAAGAGCACAGTGTTTGTAAAAATTGACCTTCGTTGGGTTGTAACACGGAGCCGCGTGTTACAATATAACAATGGATATTTATGACCTAAACAAATATTTAGTGTTACTTGATATGAAGATTATTTTTTAACTCGTAGTGTAACAATTTGGTCGTAGGATGGACGATAACTATTTCCCCCTGCTATTGCTAGTAATTTGGTCCGCGTGACAAACCTTCAACATTAAGTCAATAATATAGGCACTATCATTCAAAGTATAGATTCTGCTAAGGTACCTTTTAAAAATATGGTTGGTTGTACGAAAATGAATTGGCGTGAAGAAATATAAATGTATTATCGAATTGCATACAAATACAAAATGATATTTATTTTATTAGGCAAATCTTTGAATACGCAGCTTCAACTTGGAATCAAATAAAAAAGTTTATCGAAACTGCAGCCCAACAAGCCAGTTCTGCCGACCAGCTTTCAGAGAAACGTTTTCGACTCAATTCACTCAATTTCTCACCCAGGAAGCAAGGCGACTGCCCGACTTACAGATCATTCCTGGGATCACAGGCTCAGGCAGAACGGTAAACAATGAGTCTCCTTTTGTGTCATTTGCCAGAATAACAAGATCACATGGCACACTCGTTCTAAGTTGCAACATTTTCGAACTACTTCTCGCCTGGCCATCGTTTACATCGACTTAGTTCATCTGACAAAGGTTCGAGGTTTCAGCTGCCTTCTAACTATGATTGATAGATTTATACGATGGCCTACGGCATTACCTCTTGGCACCATTTCTGCAGACGAAGTAACAAACGGGTTTATCTCTACATGGATATCCCATTATGGTGTTCCCAATGAAATCATAAGTGATAGAGGCACTTGCTTCTTATCGGATCGTTTCAAAACCACCTTTTGGTTCATGGGATGCACCTTACGCCAGACAACTGCCTACCATCCCCAATCTAACGGATCAGTAGACAGAAGACATAGGGACCTCAAAGCTGCTTTAACATCCTCGTTCATTAATGGAAACTGAGTCGATGCACTACCTTTACTTCTGCTTTCCATGCGTTCCCGCACTCGTGAATCCATTAAAACGGCTGCGTTATAACTCTTTTATGGCATAGATCTTCGCCTGCCTAGTCAGCTCCCACGTCTACTACCCGCACAGGAGGACCTACAAAACAAAGCTACCCAGCTCCGACTTCATTTTGGTAACATGTCCGAAAAGCAGCCAAGACATACGCCTTGTCCAGTCTTCGTTCACTTGCAGCTCCAGTGCTGCAAGAAAGTACTCGTTCATAACGACACTGCTGTTGCATCACTGCAACCGAAGTATCGCTATCCTCACCCGATTTTTCTCAGACAGCCAAAATACTTCATTATCATGCCAAGTGCGACACCTACATCGGTAAGCATAGATAGGTTGAAACCGTATATCGAACCGCCTAATCCTGGTAGCATACAACCTTCTACACGTGTCTCAGGCTCTATCTGTCTACAATCTCAATCTAGCAATAGATTGCTTGGCATAGCGCATAATTGATAATTTTTTAACATTAATTATTCAGAGAGGAAATTGATGGAACTGCTCAAGACCAATTCGCTGACATATTGCCTAAATGAAATTCAAATTTCATTTACACGGTACCAATTAAAACAAGCAAAGTTTGACGTTAACCAAAGGCATGCGAGCTTTCGCTTTTAGCGTTATATAAGCACGGTGCATTTACCATTCTTGTCATAAGTCACGTTTGATTTCTGATGCGCACTACGCACACGTGATGTCTCCTGTCACACTGACTGTTCACCTACGCTGACTTCTGGACTTGATTAACAAGCAGAGTCACCTAGTCACGCCAATCTCTTTGCTGCACAACTAATGAGACGGAGCAACATCTATTTATTGGACCTCTATGTGTACCAGTCAACACGGTGTTGTCGCAGATCTTCAACGAGACAATTATGAGCCTTCGCACAGCCTCTCGCCAGTGATTTCAATACTACAACAGAAAGAACACTAGACAGTCGACCAGAGCCATTCTCAAATGTCCAGGAGTACTTCTAGACACTGCTACACTACCTAAATTTCTCGGCATTTGCCGGAGAATGCGATTCCGGTCCTAATAATGGCCACTAATAGTACTTATTCTTAGCCTCCACAGCACCTAACCTTGTTTTTAACGCCGTACGGCATTTACTTGAGGCTGGTGCATTTACAGTGTTATGGCAATGTTCAGAACTTGTGTCCTCTGCATACTTCATATTTAAAAATGAATTCTACCTATAAGTTAAAGGTATTCCAATTGGACAACCATTATCGGTCCCAGTCGCTAACATTTTAATTCATTATTTAGCAAAAATCTATTGTTCACATCTTCTTTTACACCAAACTTATATTTAAGATTCTTAGATGAAACTTACTTAATATGGAATCATGGGGATAAAGAGTTGGATAATTTTCTGTATTCAGCTAATAAGAGATAAAATTTACGTTGAAAAATTAAAAAGAAGAATTATCATTTATAAATTTAAAATTAAAATTAATGGGTTACACATTAGAAAAAAACTATTTATAGGATAGAAACATATTCGAGTATCTTCCTGAATTTCTGCTCTAATCACCCGTTTGGGATGAAAATAGGCATTCGAAAATCCGTAAAAATAAGAAGTCTCAAAATAGTTTAATCGAAATATAGGAACAAAGAACTGGATAAATGTGTATCCGACAAAATTAATTGAGAAAATCATAATCGTAATGTTATGGAGATTTAATGGAAAAATAAACCGGGAAAAACAGGTAAAGTATTTAGGAAAGCCAAATGAAGGTAAGTACAGAACTCTGGTTCAACCACACTCCAGATTGAGTGGAAAAATTAGGACATTAGAAACGAAATATAGCATAAGAACAGTATTAGGACAATCATTTACTATAGGCAATAACCTACCAGATCAAAAAATAAAAAATACAACCCCTCGACACGTCAAGGGAATTTGAGCTACCTTGTATAGATTGCAAGCTGAGGTATATTGGCGAAACCATGCGTCCAATAAGGGTACGTAGAGGGAAAGATAAAACAGCATGAAAATATGGACATAGTCCAAGGTCAGATCTAGCCAAGCACTCAATGAAGACAGGTCATCAGATAAACTGGTATGGATGTAATCGGATTGCATTATGTAACCGAAATAGATTGATCAGGTTGAATAGGGAAAAATTGAAATAAAATCAGTAATGAACGTCATGAATGTAACATTTGTGGACAAATAATTAGGTCCCATACTTAGTGAGGCTTTTGCAAATGTTAGAAAACGTGAATAAGAGGAATCAGAGTTAACAATATCTTCGACTAAGAGACCGCGACTAGGAATTTGAGATAGTAAACAGAGAAATTTGGATTGAGTAAAAAATGTGCAATTTAGCGGACATCATATAATTGTTGTGAATCGTGTGCACTTAGGATCTTACTTAGTACCTTATATGTTGATTTATATAATTATATCATATATTATTTGTGCACGTGTATATAAATATGGATGAAGTAATATATATGTAAATATCTAAATAAGATTTGGGAGGATCTCACGTGGTTGCTTGTATATTTATTTAGATATACATATTACATATAGTGCTTACGCGTTAATATATACGGATGGATATTATTATCTATTTATATAAGATGTGGGAGGAACTCACATGGTTGCTTATATGTTTATTTAAATATGCATAATATATACGGTTTGAACATGGTTTATATGGATGGATATTTAGATTCTTATATAAGATGTGAGAGGACTCACATGGTTGCTTATATGTAAATTTAGAAATGCATAGTATATATGTATGGGTATTTAGGTATTCATATAAAATGTGAGTATATAAATGTGAGTATGTCCATGAACCTCTAAAATGTCTGAGTGACGCATTTGAGTAAAAAAATGCATGTAAAGTTAATAAAATGAACCTGAAGAATTATTGAGAGCGTTCTACTCTAGATTTATGACGCTACGGGAATTTTGTGGTAGGCTTGTCTGAGATCTATCACGGAAAACTATTTTTTAACACCGAGATTTCAAGCAATGTATTTATATTGGGAAATGGATACGCATCGGCTTTGGTTACAAAGTTGAAATTTCAATAATCGCCGCAGGCTCTGTATGATCCGTTAACTCTATAGACCAACCAAGAACATTTTGGTTGTCTGATGATGCCTTTTTCCAGTTGATTTAAAAGCACCACTTGGTTACCTTTCAGTTTAGCTGGGAGTAACGGGTTTGTCTTAGGTGTGATAGGCCGTGCTGCTATATTAATTTGGTGCTTCGTGCCGGTTAGGGTTACTGCTTGCAACAATCATGGGTGACTCAATTCCTGCCTACTTCCATTGGCATCGCCCTCTTAATATGACGTGAATTTTGTCACAACTTCATCACACAACATAGTAGGCTTTAACTTCCCGTTAAAATATCGGCTTATATAGATACCGTTTGTGCTGGAGCACTAATATATACAATTTTGTATTAGGTGTTGCACGCCTAGTACCAAATTCGTTGAAATAGGTCCAGAAAGATAAACCAAGTTTGGTATGAACGAAAGATATAATTTCATATGCACATTTGTATAGTGTTTATTGACAAATCATCATTAGAAGCCGTTATTATGCTTTATACCCATAATGTATTTTGGTAAGGAATGTGGGACAATTGAACGGTATCGGTTTCGCATTGCAAGAAACACTTTTGGTAAATTGTGTATCTAAATCGATCTTCCAGTGCATCGTAATGAAGCCTTTAGTTCTCTTTGCAGCCTCTCAACCATCAACTAGTTCTTGGATTGTATGCACTTGTGTGCCTCACTTTAATCACAGTGGCATTCAATGACCTAAGAAATAATTCAAGCTTAAACTGACTACCGCGAGTACTAGTTACTCCTACCAGTACACAATATCGTAACACCCAATTAAACCTGGTATAAAAGGATAGTAATATCCTATCATCACCAGAAATCTATGCGGTCGGCGTACAGTTTGGGGTTCCGGCACATCTTTCTTCGTTTAATTTCCTCCTAAGAAATGTGATGTCTAAGAATTTTTACGCTTGGGCAACTGATGTTGCACTTTTCTGTTTGATAACCACTCCGATGTGTTCCAGCTTGGATAACTCAATGTCCATTTGATCCAGGTGTTCATCCCGAGATCGACTACATATGGTGATACTGCCTATAAAAACTCAATCAAAAGGTCAATCTCAAAGAGCTGCCTCCGCCAGATGCTGGAACGTCTGAATTGCGCTCTTCAGTCAAAATGATATGCAGAAGAACGTGTGCGATTCACCTTCAGGAAATCAAATTGCGATAAGTGATGCAGACTCTGCCTCCATCTTTTCTTTATAGTTCGCTTGTTGCAGATCTCTGAAAAGACTACTCTGATTTGGTAAATATTAAGAATCACCTATCATTACTGAGTTCAACAGTGGATAATTACCATCCACCTTTCCTTGTCAAGGTTTAGGTTTGAGAACTACCACTATTAGAGAGGAAATTTGGAATTTAAGAGACTACAAATTCCTTTTCCCTCAATCACTGAAATTCTTTAATATTGATCTGTTTCTTATGCTGCTCTAACGTCTAAACCTTAGGGGAACCGGATAATGGTACCACCAACTCGATTTGTTGTTCTATTCTTGTCCTCAGATCATTCTGCTTAGCATTGAACGGTGAAACACTGACAGGTTTCTCTGGATAACTTCCGCTAAGTCATCGGCGACGTCGGGTCTGGGAAGGCGAACTGAACTAATTACTGAAGTCCCAGTCTCATCTAGGTCTTTGGATTTAATATATTGAAATTAATCAAAAAATATATACGAATAATGATGTCTTTTATGTCAGCGACAAAAAATTCCACGAAAACAACGATTTCCATCCCAATGTTACTGACAAATCTTTGATTCCTTTATCCATTATTTGACTTCCGTTGGCAGCCCATAATGGATTTCAGGCACACATTAGAGTTTTTCATGCGGAACTCTCACTACAACCACTATTACTCTACTAGTTTTTTGGAGAGTTACGCCAATTTATTTGTCATTGACTCTATCATTATGCTTGTCCAGACTGTACGTAGTGGAACCATTATTGCTATCCATATGGTTGCGACTGGTGCGGTCTTCATCTTTTGTAGATCTCTCTGCATATTTGATTTTGGCTCGTTCGCCATCTTTTGTAGAGGCCCTTTGGTCACTACCACAGGAGAGCCCATGCAATGACAGATTTGTGTATCCAATGTAATCAAAATGATAACCAAACTTAGAACAAATAAATTCCTCATTCCTTCCAGCGCCATCCTTTAGGCTAACTTTCCTAAGTACTTCGGTCAATTGCTCCGCATCCTCACTCTTAATGTTGTTATCCATTATATCCAAATAAGATTTAGTAAAAAATATTTATTACAACAAAGTTTGAATACTCATAGTCTCGCTGATTGCCACAGTATACAGCGAAGACCTTATAAATAGGGAACCAAATCGAATTACATCTAACTAATTTGAGATCCTTCTGAGATATCAATAAGCGAGTAATTTTTGCTCAATTCAATAATTTGATATCAATATTGAATGATTTAAATGAAAGAAATCAAATATGTCTATGGCTGAACAAATAAAAGGCTTATCTTCTACCAACAAAATCTCAAATAGGAATATATATTTCGACAAATTAAACAAAAAAAGCAAAAAATACAAAATACAGCAAACAGAACTATACTCCATAAGCCCTGTAGAGGCTCCATACATATTAGTAACTGAGAACCCCATAGATGCCAAGTCGTGTTCAGTCTTCATATGCCCATTTGAATCTGATAAGCTAGAATTTGCATTCACATCTATTAAATTCATGCCTGCTATATCTTGAGATAATTTGCTTAAGTCCTCAAACTTAAGATTAGCTTCCATGTTGATGGTACTTAATTATTTATTTGATAACTTAGTGTTAGACAAACGGACTGTGTACATTTTACGTAACAAAACACCCGATCAAATAACCTGGAAAGAAATAAGACGCGAAAAACAGAATTATTAAATTACCTGTTCCAGAACATCCCCAATATGTACGATTCAAAAGACAAAATGATAGCAGGTGTATATTGTGAAAATCGAGTAATTATAAACAAAAATTGAAGAAAAGAAAAAAATGAAGCTTGCTGAGTATTATCAGGCCAGTCATAAGGATAACCAAAATTTAAATTACGCACAAATCAAAAGTATATATACTGTCAATTATTTAAACAAGGAATGCTATAAAAAAATAAACGAACAATTTCTTTTTAAATAATATTCGTTTCAATCAGCCAAGGTGGTTTAAATTTATCAATAAATGTCACTTTAATTTTGTCGGAGGAAATATCTTTTTACTCTGGTTGTTAATCTCTCTAAAGTTGAGGTTTTCTGCGCAATTTTGTTGGGTATATTTTTTTGAAGGAAGGTATTTTAATCAATATTTTTTTCCTACGTACAAAACTGTACATCTTGGTGATCTGTGAAAGAACATTGACTGTACAAAAGTGTAGAACTGACTTGTGCTTTATGAAGGAACTGATTTCATCGGTGTTCTGCGCTCATCACGGCAGATTAAACTGTGGAAGATTTTGTTTCAACTGTGGAATCCGTTTGCGGGAAAGCGTTTCGTTTAAAGTCTAATACATTTTCCTCTTGCTTATTAATTTATGCTTTTAAGAACCCGTAATATTTTTAGAATGTCAGACCCAATTTAAGATATTGATGTTCCTGGTTGGGATTGTGATAGCCAACTATTCTTTATGCGCGTAGACTCCGCTTTCTCACCATTTCCAGATTATGGCAGTCATCAAAAACTGTCAAAGGTTTTTGCTAAACTACCTTCTGAACTACAGCAACGGATTTATCAGAAGCTTGAGGCCATTAGGAAACTACCCAATTAAATATGTGTCCACAAAATGTAGTTGAATCCTTGCTGGGTCCCACAGAAACTAAACAGATAACAAATAAATATGCGCAGTTAGACATGCCAAACCTTGGAATTACGGAAACGTCGGTATAAAACCAAAATTTCTCATCATGAGGCTAAGGTTGTTTTTATCAACAATCTTTCACAATCACTAAAATTATTCGCCAGACAGCTCCCAACCACTCTCTCTATATATGAATTATCTGAGAGATGTGTGTTAGAATTTAGGGTTTTGGAATCTAAGTTAAATTCGTCATCCTTTTGTTCGCCCCGCAGAATGATAGGCTATTCTCTTTAGAGATGACAGTAGCGAATATGGCTAAAGTTCTAAAAGGATTGGCCATAGGGAAATCCGAGCTAAGTCAGGTAATACACGACCAAATTTTACGCTCAAAACACATTATAACAGTAGGCGGCAATCGAGATCCCCGCAATCCTTTAACAGATATGCCCCAAAGAATTGGTGCTATAATCACCTTAAGTATTTTCATTCATGTCAAATCTGTCTCTGTCGTTCCGGAGAATTTCCGAATGAACGTCAATTTTCATAGTTGACGGGAAAGGCGCAGTGGTGCATCAGGATCGGAAAACATATGGCGCAGAAAGTACAAGACCGCAGTTTCTGCGCATCAACGGCATCAACGCGCCACAAGGAAGAAATAACATACAATCCGATATTCCTATCGACTCTTTTCGTCCACGCCGAATTTTCCACATAGATAACCAAACGGACAATGCCAGTCGCAATCACCAGACTACTTGTTTGCATGAGCTGGCCAAACAGCCCAACAAACTTCTGCATTTTCTTGATATCAGTACTGGCAAAGAATTCATCGTAGAAACAGATACAGCAGTCTCAATTCTCAAGGAGGATCCTATGGCCGAGATTTCACTAGGCGTTATACTCGCAACAGCTACAGGCATGCCCATACCTACTTATAGCTTCCGCCATCACACACTCAACATAAGTTTACGGCGTGTATTTACTAACAACTTCATCGTCGCCACGTCTCATACAATATAATAGGCCTTGTTTTCCTTTTGAAATTTCAACTCATTGTTGATCTTGCCAATCAAAAGATCATCGACCCCTCCACCGGACTTGGGTAACGTTTTTGGACACTTTCCTCAGAGTGCTTGAAGTTACAGGTGATTCAGCCAAACCTAGTGCATTATTCAGCAAAGATATCAGCAACTCTTCGAGAACACAAGTCGCTTTTCGATCTCAGCAAGTCAGAGCTATGTGTCTCCAACACGATGCATCATATCGTCACAGAAGTACAACCTATTGCACTCAAGAAGCGACCACTGGCCCCTGCTACCTGAAAGCTACCCAAGAGTAATTGTCAAGGCTTTTGGAAGAGAGAATAATCAGACCACCGAAGAGTTCTTTGGTATCACCACTGCACTGAGTCTACAAATCAAACGGATTGTACAGAGCCTGCGGAGTTTACCGCAAGTTAAATTCAGTGACAAAATCTTATGTATATCCTATTCCTAATATTAACATCTTACTTGAAAAACACAACAGCAGCAATTTCTTCTCAGTGATTGACCTCAGGCAAGCCTAACATCACTTCCCGTTAGCGCCAGAAGATATTGAGAAGACTGCAGTCATCACTCCATTTGGCCTTTTCGAATATCTTTACATGCCTTTTGGACTTACGTGCGCTACACAGACATTTCAACGATTCATGACAATATACTCTGCGACGACGCCGCTTACTGGTATTCAGTCCAGACTTAGAATCTCATGCCAAGCATCTACGAAATGTCCTCTCACGCTTATCCAACCACGGACTCAAGATCAATTGTGACAAGACGCAAATTGCAATTACATCCGTGGAAGTCCTAGGGCATCGTATAACGCCACAAGGTACTCAACCTTTGCCGTCAAAGGCGAATTCAATCAAGAATATTAAGTCACCGAAGACCCTTAGCGAGTTGCAGAAAATTTTGGGAGTCCTAAAACAATATCGCAAGTTCCTTTCCGGCCTCTCAAGACAACTTTATCCTCTGTGCAGGCACCAACAGAATCGAAAAGGACTTAGCAAGAATTCCATCATTACTTGGTAATCTGAAGACGAGGAATTATTTCGACTCATCATCAACTCGTTAGCAAATGCTACAATGCTAACGCATCCAGATTTTCAACGACCATTTCTACTCACAACAGATGCTTCTGAATTCGCTATAAGAGCCATTTTGGGCAAGAAATCGACGGAGTTCGGAAGCCTATCAGTTTCTACTCGCATACTGTCCAACCAGTAAAAGCGAGATACGACATTTTCGGACGAGAACTCCTCGCCATCCACGACGCAATGCGCCATTTTATCAGCATCACTGGCAGCAGCAGATTTGTTGGTGTCACAGATCATGCACCATTAGTTAGCACACTTCGAAACGCGACTTCAACTATTTCCAGAGTGGAAAGACAGCTTGCACGTCTAAGCGAATGGCATTTTGACATCTTGCATGACAAGGGCAAACAAAATTGCATTGCAGAAGCCCTTTCCAAGCCGGACGTTTCGCTACAACCACCTTTGCCGTCACCATTCACTGTCAACTCCGTGACACTCAGTTAACCTGCACTAACGCCATCGCTCCTACAAACGGAACAGCGCGCTGACATCCATAATTCAATGATCCGTAGCCCGTCACCCCACTAAATTCATACGCTGTTTCCGGAAAGATTATTAGTTGTTTACTGCACTGTTACGCAGCCCAAGAAGTCAGTTCTGCCAACCAGCTTTCAGAGAAAGGTTTTCGACTCAATTCACTCAATTTCTCACCCAGGAAGGGAAGCGACTGTCCCGACGAGTCTCCGAGTGTGCCATTTGCCAGAAAAACAAGATCACACGGCACACTCGTTCTAAGTTGCAACATTTCCAAACTACTTCACGCCTAGCCATCGTCCACATCGACATAATTCATCTGACAAAGGTTCAAGGTTTCAGCTACCTTCTAACTATGATTGATAGATTTACACGGTGGCCTGCTGCATTACCTCTTGGCACCATTTCTGCAGACGATGTAACTAACGGTTTTATCTCTGCATGAATATCCAATTATGGTGTTCCCAATGAAGTCATCACTGATAAAGGCACTTGCTTCTCATCGAATTGTTTCAAAACCACATTGTGGTTCATGTGATGCACATTACGCCAGACGACTGCCTGCTATCCCCAATCTAACGGATTGGTAGGGATAATGCATAGGGAACCCAATCTGCTTTAGCGCTCTCGTCCATTAATGGCAACTGGGTCGATACACCACTTATACTTCTTCTTACCATGCGTTCCTATATTCGTGAATCTTTTAAAACGTTTGCGTCACAACACTTGTATTGCATGGATCTACGCCTGCCTAGTCAGCTCCCACGTCTACTACCCGCACAGGATGACATACAAGACGAAGCTACCCAGCTCCGACTTCATTTCGGTAACATTTCCGAACAGCAGCCAAGACATACGTCTTGTCCAATCTCGTTCACTCGCAGCTCCACAGCTGCAAGAGAGTACTCGTTCACAAGGACACTGCTGTTGTATCACTACAACTGAAGTATCGCGGTCCTCACCCGATTTTCCCAGACAGCCAAAATACTTCATTCTCATACCAGGTGCGACACTTACATCGGTAAGCATAGACAGGTTGAAACCTTATATCGAACCGCCTGATCCTGGTAACATACAACCTTCTACACGTGTCTCAGGCTCTATCTGTCTACAATCTCAATCTAGCACTAGATTGTTTTGCATAGCGCATAACTATTGATTTTTACATTTATTTTTCGTTATTCTACGTATCATATAGTTAACTTTATACGCAACACTTGCGCCTTATGTCACGTGATGTGACCTATGAATCCACATGATTCATTTTATTTTTCTCACACTCAATTTTCTCACGTTGTATAACCAGTTGTTCTTAGCTAACAATTGTCTAGCATTTTTGAACAGTTATTTTTCAGTCACGCCACTCTTGTTACTGTACAACCAGTGAGACGGAGCAACATCTACACTTGATCATTTTAGTGAGCCAGTTACTGCAGAACTTCAACGACATTACTCAACAAACTATTCGCCGCGGATGTCAAAGCTACAACAGAAGAAACAACAACCCAAATCAGCGGAAGCTGGTCTTAAGTGTCTAGGAGTGCCTCTAGATACTGCTGCACTAACTGACTTTCTCGGCATTTGCCCGAGAACGCAATATAAACCCTAATAAGGGACCCAACAGTACTAACTCAGTTATCATTAGCTCCTAACAGACTTTGTAACGTCGTACGGCATTTACTTTTAACTGGGGCGTTTACACTTTGTTTACCACTGTAAACGCCCCAGCTTCAAGTAAATGCCGTACGATGTTACAAACTCGGTCAAAGTGCCATTAAATAAAGAGTTATGTACTTTTAGGTCCCTTAACAGGGCCGGTCGTGCGTTCTCCGGCAAATCCCGAGAAGGTTCGTAAGTTTGAAGACGTCCAGCTCGAGTTGACTTTGGTTTTGGTTCCTTCTTTTGTTGCGTTGTAATCTCGATGGTAACTCCGTTGAAGTTCTGCAGTAATTGGCTCGTCTCTCTAGTTGTACAGCAACAAGATTGGCGTCACTGTTGTTGCCAATTGTTGGTGAAGACAATCCAATAATCAGCGCAGGTGATGACATCAGACAGCACGCACACGTAACGCACAGCAGAAAGCAAACGCGATAACTGAACTGCATGGTAAATTTATCTTGCTTAAATAGCCATGTCATAGAAATATATGGCTACTTGCACAATATTGGTTAACGGCCAGTTTCGCTTTTTTCTCATTGGTGCAGCGTAAATCGAGTTGAATTTAATTTAGCCAATATGTCGGCAATTTATTTGTGTCGTTATATCACAATCCTTTCTGAAAAAAAGAAAAAAAATCCTCTTTGCGAGGCTAGATAAGAAGTGCATGACAGAGTTCGAACCAAGTTAAGCAAAAAAATATAATGTACCATAAATGCTGGGCTTAAGTATGCTTGTTGGTTGCTTCAACAATGATATGATGCCAAATAACCACTATTGATTGCTACAACAATTGTTAGCTCTAGTGGCCGGTCATACCGCATGAGGCAAAATAGAGTAGTGTAAAATTTGGGAGCCGCAGCGTGAGGATTTCGAGGTAAATCGCCACTGAAGTTGCTAGGTTTTAGTTAAAACCTAGTCAGGCTGAATCGTCGTCAATGTGTTTGTATACGACCAAAGGAGCTAGAGTGCTCGACGTTGTGGTCATGACATTTGTAGAGTGGTCTTTGTGCAATGATAAAGTTGAGATATGTATTGAAAGTGGCCTGTACCATGATATGAAGCTGATCACTACTTAGTGTTGCTACACGAAAGCGTTAGCTCTAAGTAGCTGGTCATACCACAATAGGCAGTGTGATGTCATGTGTGAGAAATACATTATAATGTAAAAATATATACATTAAAATCAAAGGTAACTGCATTAAAAAAATATGTACACGAACATTGCCTCAGAGATGGCATAATACCAAAGAACTGTTCAAAAATGCTACACAATTGTTAGCTAAGAACAGCTGGTTATGTTGTAGGGGTACTTTTCGCTGTTGCTTTTTCGTTCCTGATTTTGTACCCCTACTACATATCAATGGTGGTTATTATTATTACCCGTGCGTCTAATCAGTCTCTGATCATTTTCGGATGGTTGATGCGAGAAGGCAAAGACATCTGGTCATACATATATTCTACACAATATTGCAATTAGAAATATAATTCACAGATAGTCCAATTTGACCTTGTGTTGGTCGGCAATAAAAAAACAGATTTTTGCATAAAATTATATCCTAAACACCATTCACAATTAAACTAGATTGTCCGTCTCATAGACGGCAAAAATAAAAGTGATTTATGTCTATAAAGTGAAATGTTTAGAACAAATGTCTGGATCGGAATGAATATAGTCAAAAGATTGAAAATATATGACAATATGAACATAGTAAAATGATTTATGTTTATAAAGAAAATGTTTTACATACAATTGGTTATTCTTACACAAATGTCTGGATTGTAATGAGTAGTCAAACGATTAAAGATACATGATAATATGAGCCTAGTAAAATTATTTATGTTCATAAAGTAAAATGTTTTGTGTAAACCGTTTAAAGATTTAAATGACAAACAACTCACAAATGTTTTTTATAGTAAACAATCAATCATTTTCATAGTAACGAATAATCCGATAAATTCACTGACACAATAGTCCACCGCGTGATCCTCTCGGATCGCGCGCGGTTCTGTCTATTTTATAAAAACACTATTAATTACAAATAAAATTGCAGTTCAAGAAATATCGATTAAAACTGCTTGAGACTAAAAGAGATTGTTCCTAAAATCACAGCTAAGAGAAATATTGTTTAAGGACAGAGTTAGAATATTTGACCTTAAAGAGCACAGCGTTTGTAAAAATTGACCTTCGTTGGGTTGTAACACGGAGCCGCGTGTTACAATGCCACGTGAGAAAAATACGAAAAATAACGGAAGGTTAAAAAAATTTTTGATACGTAGATTAATGAAAGGTTAATGTTTAAAAAAAATCAATTACGCGTTATGTAAAGCAGGCTATTGAGATTGTGGGCAGACGGAGACTGAGACGTGTGTAGAAGGTTGACTGCTCTCAGAATCAGGCGGTTGGATAAACGGTTTCAACCTGTCTATACTTACTGATGTCGGTGTCGCGCCTTGCATAATAATGAAGTATTTGGGTTGTCTGAGCAAAATCAGGTAAGGAACGCGATACTTTGGTTGTAGTGGTGCAACAGCACTGTCGTTGCGAACGAGTACTCTCTTGCAGCTGTGGAGCTGAAAGTGAACGAAAACTGGACGAGGCGTATGGCTTGGCTGCTATTCGGACATGTTACCGAAATGAAGTCGGAGCTGGGTAGCTTTGTCTTGTGGGTCATCCTGTGCCGGTAGTAGACGTGGGAGCTGAATAGGCAGGCAAAGATCCATGCCATACAAGAATTGTAACGCAGACGTTTTAATGGATTAACGAGTACGGGAACGCAAGGCAAGCAGAACTAAAGGTAGCGCATCGACCCAGTTGCCATTAATGGACGAGGATCCTAAAGCAGCTTTGAGTTCCCTATGCATTATCTCTACCATACCGTTAGTTTGGGTTTGGTTGGCAGGCGTCTGGCGTAATGTGCATAACATGAACCACAAGGTGGTTTTGAAACGATCCGATGAGAAGCAAGTGCCTCAGTCAGTGATGACCTCATTGGGAACACCATAATGGGATATCTATGCAGAGATAAAACCGTTAATTACTTTGCCTGCAGAAATGGTGCCAAATGGTAATGCAGCAGGACATCGTGCGTATCTATCAATCATAGTTAGAAGATATCTGAAACCTTGAGCCTTTGTCAGAATAATTATGTCGATGTGGATGATGGCTAGGCGAGAAGTAGTTCGGAAATGTTGCAACTTAGAATGAGTGTGCCATGTGATCGTTTTTTTCCTGACAAATGGCACATTCGGAGACCCGTCGTTTAACGTTCTGCCTGAGTCTGTGACCCCAGAAGCGATCTGTGAGAAGTCGGACAGTCGCTTGGCTTCCTGGGTGAGAAATTGAGTGAATTCAGTCGAAAACGTTTCTCTGAAGGCTGGTCGGCAGAACTGGCTTGTTGGGCTGCGTACCCGTGAAGTAAACCATTGGTAATCCTTCCCACAGACGACATATGAACTTGGTTGGGTGACGGGCTATTGATCTTTGAATGTGAATGTCACCGCGTTGTTCAGTTCGCAGGAGAGTTGGCGTTAGTGCAGGTTCACTGAGTGCCACGGAGTTGACAGTGAATGGTGACGGCGAAGGTGGTTGTAGCGAGACGTCTGGCCTGGACAGGGCATCTGCAATGACGTTCTGTTCGCCCTTGACGTGAAAGACGTCGAAATTGCCATTCGCTTAGACGTGAAAGCTGTCTTTCCACTCTGGCAGGGTACTTGGCGATAGATGAAGTTGCGTTTCGAAGTGCGCTAAATAATGGTGCATGATCTGTGAAAACAACAAATCTGCTACTGCCAATGATGCTGATAAAATGGCGCCCTGCGTGTGGATGGCGTGGAGTTCTCGACCGAAAGTGTCGTATCTCGTTTCTACTGGTTGGAGAGTACGCGAGTAGAAACTCATAGGCTTCCGAAATCCGTAGATCTCTTGTTCCAAAGTGGCTCTAATAGCGAATTCAGAAGCGTCTGTCGTGAGTAGAAATGGTCGTTGAAAATCTGGATGCGTTAGCATTGTGGCATTTGTCAACGAGTTGTTGGCGAGTCGAAGTTATTCCTCGTCTTCGGATGACGAAGCAATGATGGAATTCTTGCTAAGTCCTTTACGGTTCCGCAGGTGCCTGCACAAAGGATAAAGTTGCCTTGAAAGGCCCAGAAGGAACTTGCAATAAAAGTTTAGTACTCCCAGAAGTTTCTGCAACTCGCTAACAGATTTCAGTGACTTGACATTCCTGATTGAATTTGCCTTTGACAGCAAAGGTTGAATACCTTGTGGCGTGATACGATGCGCTAACAAGTCCACGAAAGTAGTTGCAACCTGCGTCTTGTCACAGTTGATCTTGAATCCGTGGTTGGATAAGCATGAGAGGACATTTCGTAGATGCTTGGCATGAGATTCTATGTCTAGACTGAATACCATAATGTCATCGAGATATGACATACAATAAGCAGAGTCTTCGCGAAGTATGTTGTCAATAAATCTTTGAAAAGTCTGTGTAGCACACTTAAGTCCAAAAGAAATGTAAAGATATTCGAAAAGGCCAAATGGAGTGATGACTGCAGTCTTTTCAATATCCTCTGGTGCTACCGGGATGTGATGGTAGGCTTGTCTGAGGTCAATCACTGAGAAGAAATTGCTGCCGTTGAGTTTTTCAAGTAAGGTGTTAATATTTGGAATAGGATATGCATCAGATTTTGTCACTGAATTTAGCTTACGGTAATCTCCGCAGGCTCTGTACGATCCATTTGATTTGGAGACTAAGTGCAGTGGTGACGCCAATGAACTTTTCGATGGTCTGATGATTCCCTCTTACAAAAGCCTTGAGAATTCCTCTTGGGCAGCTTTCAGTTTAGCAGGGGCTAGTGGTCGCTTCTTAAGTACAATAGGTTGTCCTTCCGTGACGATATGGTGCATGCTGTTGGAGACTCGAAGCTATGACTTGCTGAGATCAAAAAGCGACTTGTGTTCTCGAAGAGCTGCTGATATCTCTGCTGAATGATGCATTGGGGTTGGATGAATGACCTGTAACTTCAAACGCTCGGAGGCAAGTGTCCAAACACTTTGCTCAAGTCCGGTGGAGGGCTCGATAATCTTTTGATTGGCAAGATCAACAATGAGCCGAAATTTCAGAAGGAAATCAAGGCCTATTATATTATGTGAGACCTTGACAATGATGAAATTGTGAGAAAATTTGCGTCGTAGATCTATGTTGAGTGTGCGCTACCGGCAGCCATAAGTTGGTATGGACTCGCCTGTAGCTGTTGCAAGAAGAACGCCTAGCGACATCTCGGCCATTGAATCACCCTTGAGAACTGAGACTGCTGCACCTGTGTCTACGATGAACTCTTCGCCAGTTTTGAAATCAAGAAGGTGCAGAAGCTCGTTGGGCTGTTTGGCCGGGTCATGCAAACAAGTAAGCTGGTGATTGCGACCGGCGTTGTCCGTTTGGCTCTCTATGTGAAAAATTCGGCGTGGACAAAAAGAGTCGACAGGGATGTCGGATTGTAGTTGGTTTCTTCCCTGTGGCGCCGTTGATGCCGTTGATGCGCAGAAAGTACGGTCTTCTACTTCCTGCGCCAGACGTTTCCCGATCCTGATGCACCCTTGCGCCTGTGGTCTGTTGTCCTTTCCGTCAGCTGTGGAAATTGGCACTCATTCGGAAATTCTTCGAAACGACAAAGACAGACTTGGCATGAATAAAAGACTTCTGCTGGTTATAACACCAGTTCTTTGCAGCATATTTGTTAAAGGATTGCGGGGATCTCGATCGCCGCCTACCGTTATAATTAGGTTTAGGAACGAATTTTGGTCGAGCATTCGCTTGATTTACCTCGGATTTCGTTATGGCCAATCCGTCTAGAACTTTAGCCATGTATGCTATTGTCCTCTCTAAAGAGGAGAACCTATCATCTTGCGGAGTTGAACAATAAAATGACGGATTCGCCTTAGGTTCCAAAACCCTATATTCTAACTCACATCTCTCAGATAAGTCATCAATAGAGAGAGTGTTGGGAAGCTGTCTGGCGAATAGTTTTAATGCTTGTGGAAGATTGTTAATAAAAATACCTTAGCCTTATGGCCATAAATATTGGTTTAATACCAACGTTTCCGTAATTCCCTCAAAATTTCGATTGGGCCAAAGTTTGGCATGTCTAACTGTGTGTATTTATTTATTATATGCTCAGTTTCTGTGAGCCCAATCAAGGATTCTAATTCATTTTGTAGGCCAAAAATGGGATTGGGTGGCTTCCTAATGGCCTCAAGCTTAGGATAAATCCGTTGCTGCAATTCAGAAGGTAGTTTAGCAAAAACCTTTGACAGTTTCTGATGACTGTCATAATCAGGAAACTGGGAGAAAGCGGAGTCTACGCACGTAAAGAATAGTTCACTATCTCCTTCCCGAACTGGAACATCAATATCTAAAATTGGACCTGACATACTAACAATCTAACGAGATATTAAAAGCATAAATTTATAAGCAATATGAAAATGTATAAATATACTTCAACGATACGCTTACCCACTAACAGCTTCCACAGTTGAAGGAGAATCTTCCGCAGTTGAATGAGCGCAGAACACAGATGAATTAGTTCCTTCACAAAGCACGTCACAGTAACAGCTTCCAAAATTGAAGTCTTCAGCAGTTTAGTCTGTCGAGTACGTACGGTGCAGTTTTGTACGTAGGAAAATTGAATACAGTATATACTCAAAAAAAATTTCCCAGAAGTCCACGAATATAGAGAGAACACATATACCCAACAAAATTCCCAGAAGACCAGGACAAGAGTAAAGAAGACGTATACGCAAATGTTAATCTATTTTTATCCCAGATAAATGAAAATAAAGTCAATTTTATTTATACCAAAAAACAGTACAGTACTCAGTATCCTGGCGCGGTCACCAATTTTGTAAACGCCCCAGCTTCAAGTAAACGCCGTACGACGTTACAAACTCGGTTAAAGTGCCATAAAATAAAGAGTTATGTACTGTTAGGGGCCCTTAACAGGGCTGGTCGTGCGTTCTCCGGCAAATGCCGAGAAGGTCCGTAAGTGTGAAGACGTCCAGCACGAGTTGACTTGGGTTGTGGTTCCTTCAGTTGTTGCGTTGTAATCTCGATGGTACTTTGTTGAAGTTCTGCAGTAATTGGCTCGTCTCTCTAGTTGTACAGCAATAAGATTGGCGTCACTGATGTTGCCAATTGTTGGTGAAGACAATCCAATAATCAGCGCAGGTGATGACAGCAGACAGCACGCACACGTAACGCACAGCAGAAAGCAAACGTGACAACTGTACTGCATGGTAAATTTACCGTGCTTAAATAGCCATGTCATAGAAATATATGGCTACTTGCACACTATTGGTTAACGGCAAGTTTCGTTTTTTGACTCGCTGTCATTTTCAGCAATCGAATCCGCCCTACTGAGAAGCGGTATCTGCGGCAACGTTCTCAATCTTATCAGTTACTATCTCCGAAACCGATATACGACAGTAAAAGTTGGCAGTAGTCACTCGAGGTCAGCCCATATCCGATCCGGTGTTCCCCAGGGCTCCGTACTTAGTCCCATTCTTTTCCACCTTACTCTCGCGCACATACAGGTTGAAGACAACCTTTTCAAGCTGTTCAAATATGCGGATGACATGGTTATCGTATTCAGCAACCCCACAGCATCCAACCCCTCCTTACCCCTTATATCGGAGCTCCTATCCTCGCTCCACTCGCAGCTCAGCAGAATCGGCCTCAAACTAAATCCCACCAAAACTCGCCTAATAAAACTCTCCTCTGATCCATTCTGCTCTATCCCGGTTGCCAACTACCCCTTCGATATAGAAATAATAGATTCGGCCAGACATCTTGGCATTCATTTCTCAAAATCCCTAGACTTCTCCCTAAACCTTACACACACTACTCCCAAATTCTTCAAATGGGCCCGTCTGATCTTTTTTAAGACTACCAACCCCATTCTCCAACTCAGGTTATTCAAGGTCTACGTTCTGCCTCTCATTTCCTATGCCAGCGAATTCTATTGTTCTCCCACCCTCGCATCCTCGTAAACTATTGAACAGGTATCCTCCAGATTTCTAAAGCGAGTCTTCCCGAAATGCCAAAATTATAGGGAACGCCTACTCCTGGCAAACCTTCTTCCGCTTTGGTTCACCCGTCACCTTCGAGTCATTTCTTTTATCCATAAGATCACAACTTGCTTACCACTCTCCAACTTTGCCCACCTAAGTCACCACTATGCCACACGTTCTAGTAACTCTTCTATCCAAGCCAACCATACCCCCACCATATTTAAAAAAATCTATCTCTTCTCCAAAGCCACTAATGTCTTCAACGCTCTTCCCACAGACATAAAGCTCCTACCCCAGCACGAATTCAAAAAGGCAGCCCATCAGTACTTCTTCAACAAACTTCTTTGTGATACGACCGATTGGAAACGAAACTGGTTCCTTCTCAATCCATAACATTTACTTCACCCCAGGCTATTCTCTTTACTAACTTCGGAGGGCGAAATCCCTCAGGCAGTCATCTAATCTTCCACTTTACCTCTCTGGTCTTAATCTTTTCTTCTAGACTCACTGATACCACTTCTCAGCCCATTCCTGACCCCATTATATCCACGTTGTGGATACTTTACTACGTTTTGCTCATCCAATTCTTTTCTTTCTTGTTTCAGCGGAGGACCGGAAACCCAACAGCCCTACCGATCCACCAACGGTTCGCTTCGGACATCGACTCCCCTTGGTCTTCCTTCAATCATAACCACCTTCTACGGATGCCTGAGACCCCTGGAAGACTCGCTCGCTTCAATCCTGCAGATTGCAGTAATGTCCATGCTTTGCTCCATCAACTCAATCTCCACGAAAAATGGACCCCATTGGTCGACGTCTACCTCCGGTCCGCCATCTTTTTTCGATCTCACATTCACCTAGAATCTCTGATACTTCATGGACTATCTTCTTCAAGGTGAATGTGAGATCGAAAACAAAGATGGCGGACCGGAGGTAGACGTCGACCGATGGAGTCCATTGTCGTGGAGATTGAGTTGATGGAGCAGATGCATGGACATGGCTGGAATCTGCACGATTAAAGCGAGTGAGTCTTGCAGAGGTCGCAGGCATCCGTAGAACGTGGTTATGATTGAAGAAAGACCAGGGGGAGTCGATGTCCGAAGCGAAACGTTGGTGGATCGGTAGGGCTGTTGGGTTTCCGGTCCTCCGCTGAAACAAGAAAGAAAAGAATTGGATGAGCAAAACGTAGTAAAGTATCCACAACGTGGATATGATGGGGTCAGGAATGGGCTGAGAAGTGGTATCAGTGAGTCTAGAAGAAAAGATTAAGACCAGAGAGGTAAAGTGGAAGATTAGATGACTGCCTGAGGGATTTCGCCCTCCGAAGTTAGTAAAGAGAATAGCCTGGGGTGAAGTAAATGTTATGGATTGAGAAGGAACCAGTTTCGTTTCCAGTCGGTCGTATCACAAAGAAGTTTGTTGAAGAAGTACTGATGGGCTGCCTTTTTGAATTCGTGCTGGGGTAGGAGCTTTATGTCTGTGGGAAGAGCGTTGAAGACATTAGTGGCTTTGGAGAAGGGATAGATTTTTTTAAATATTGTGGGGGTATGGTTAGCTTGGATAGAAGAGTTACTAGAGCGTGTGGCGTAGTGGTGACTTGGGTGGGCAAAGTTGGAGAGTGGTAAGCAAGTTGTGATCTTATGGATAAAAGAAATGACTCGAAGGTGACGGGTGAACCAAAGCGGAAGAAGGTTTGCTAGGAGTAGGCGTTCCCTATAGTTTTGGCATTTCGGGAAGACTCACTTTAGAAATCTGGTGGATAGCTGTTCAATAGTTTACGAGGAGGCGAGGGTGAGAGGGCAGTAGAATTCGCTGGCGTAGGAAATGTATTATTATTTTTTTCCTCTTTGGTTCAGCGTAAATCGAATTGAATTTAATTTAAGCAATATGGCGGCAATTTATTTGTGTCGTTACACCGCAGTAAATAATCGGATTTGTTTACAGAAAAAACTTCGTTTATTATTGTTTATTTATTATGCATTTAAATATTATTTTGTTTGTCTTTAAACAAAATTTTTAATCACTGGCCTGAAAAGTATTTACATATTTTTCATTCGAAATACCTTCACCACAATCTTTTCTGATTCTTTTAAAGGTTTGTTTAGCTATATTATTGCATGTTTTAACTACTTATATTTTCATGTGATTGTCCTAAAGCTTTTTCGCATATTTTATTTAATTTATGTGAAAGCTCTATAGTTGTTTAAATCGAATTTCCATTTCCGCCTTACAAGTTTAGTTTCGTTACTCTCTGTGGTGTTTTTTTATCTTGCGACTTTAAGTATTTGGTTAGTTACTTTTATTATGCGTGTATTTTATTCCATTCATTTATATAATCCAATATTTCATCATTATTAAATACTTTGCTACCCTATTGCGACTGAAACACTGCAGGTTATTGCGATGATTAACTGCCCTTTAATTTATTAAAGTGTATTTTCAAATTCTGTTTTAGTCTGAAATTACTCTAGCTTTGGTCCAAACGTTCAATCTACTTATTCATTCAGCCAAAATCGCATTCTCCTGGTAGCGTTTCGGTATATAACGCTCTTTGTCTTGCTGATCACGCCACAATGCAATCACACGGTTAGTTTAATGACAATTTGTGCTTCAAGCGCTTTGTTTCTATCACCATTATAACTTGTTTGATTGTTGCGTGATCAACTTGGCCGAGTATGATTCTTTTTGGCAAGTTGTTATTTTACAACGTTTGGCCTGTGATTACGCCGCAAATTTCAATTTGTTCAGCTGATGATAGGAATGATTTGCCTTGTACTCACAATAGCAGGACAGTAATTAGATTTTTTGATCACCTTGTTTCTGAAGTGCTATATTTTGCTAGCAGAATTTGTGGTTAAGATTCATTTTGTTACGAAAAGCTAAATATTCGTGTTGTTTGGAAATAACTTAACGAGCTTTTCACACTATTGGTATATATCATATTTTTTATCCCTTGACTGTCTCTTTTCTTCGTTTATAATTTAGCAATTTAATAATTATTGTTTTTAGTATTAAGCTAACTTATTGCGTGGTGAAACGTTTCACAATTTCACGTGCGCCTTACAAAAATGTGCCTGATGTGTGCAAAATTATGATTTTTAATTTGGCATCAATAACTATCTTGCTCGATAGTTGAAAAGTTTATGACAAAAATTAATAGTCTGTTTATTTATAGGTGAGTGAAACGGTGACTGGTTGTCTATTGATAATGCTGACGGTAGAGCTAGCACATGTTTAGAATAAAAACTGATATGAACAGCTTTATAGTATTGTCTCATCAAGCAAAATAAAGTTCGAAACGACTAGGATAAAATTGAATAGGCTGCATGCTTGCGCAGAAACTGGACACCAATTCCTTCAGTAGGACTTCAGTTGCGCGTATATGGCATCAATGTACAGTGAAGCAAGCACCATTGACTTTGGTAGAAAAATGAAGGTGGTCAAGCCAGCAACGGCAAAATTTCATATTTCGTTCAGTTTCCGTTGGAGAAGCTGAAATAGAATAAAGCACTTTTGTTAATCATTTAGAGCCCACGTTTAGACGATTGTAAGCAGAACTCACTGGAATGATGGTGATATTTAAATGCCTTATGGCTATACCTAAAGTGGCGTCAAACTGAAAAGAAAAGTTATCTCGAGAAGCTTGTGAAGGGGCTAGAAGTAGTCATGTTGACTAAATGGTGTATTAAGGGCTCGAAATGAATAAGGTACGTATTCCCATTAAGATTTGTTAAGAAATGAAGTTAAATACTCAGTTTGAGGTAGATTTTTCTCCGTGGATAATGTGTTGAAAACACTTGTGGATTTGAAAATGAGGTAGGCTTTGTTGAAAATATTGAAGGGGTATGGCTGAATTGAATTGAAGTTCTTACGTAGGTATAATTAGGATCAGAGACCCATAGAATAAGGAAATTTGCGAGGAGGTGCTCTTCAACAATGACCTTGAGAGAATACGCTTCACATGTTAGGTAGCCATCAGTTAATTGGCTTAAGAGGGGGCCAAGTTTGGAGAGCAATAAAGTTCACTGACATAATATGGGGGGTGCTGCACGTTGACTTTAAATAAAGTGAGTCTCAGTATGCATTTTTGTTTTGAAGCAATTATATCAAGCCAATTCGAGTTTTGACATGACTTGGTTAAAATGTATGGAGAAGTCAATTTATTCAGAAGATATGCCTAGGCGCTTCATCGAATCGTTCATTTCGATATCCATAGAATAGTTTGCAACCGAAAGGATGGGATAGAGTCGGAACCTAGTTTCATTAAAAGAATATAAAGATTCAGTTTAGGGAAGATTATTTTAGGATAGTAGCTGAGCGATTTGAGACGCAGAAGTGCTGGCTAAGTAGAGCTACCGTGTAATATTACTATATCGTCGGCATATTTAAATGGTCTGAAATGGTTATCTAAGTTTAAAAGTTTAGGGCCAGGTGCTGAGCCCTGAGGAACTGTGTATATAAGGAATGGATCTCGGTTGAGTGTTCCCGATTAACAGTCGTCAATCGGCTTCGAAATTGGAATTTGATAAACTTAGGGATTCTGCCATGTGCCTTTTCTTAATAATTCAGATTGAGTCGCGAAGAAACGGACTAAATAGAGGGCTTTCGAAGTATCCAGATAGATTAGTTCATTCATAACCTTTGGGGATGGAGGAATAGAAGTGGTTATGTACATAACTAAATTGGTGCACAAGTGTCCATTTAAAAAGCCATTCCAATCGTCGATAATGGATACTTTGCCTTTATGAAAGAGTAAATTTCATTATATGAACTTAAGTGTGCGCCGGGACGATAGGGATTGGATGGCGATTTTTAATTGAGGTGGACGAAATTCTGTTTTTTAGTTTATGAGAGCTGGTCGACTTCAGCCACTCCGGAGGGAATTAAATTTTGGTAACATAAGTTGATAATTACGGCAAGCAGTGTGAATTAGTTTCGACCTTGAAGATGATTGGATTTAATTTCTTTGACTATTTGAACGATGGTGGCCGGCGAGATATTGAACGGATGCACTCCCTGTGTCCCTGTCATTGATTATCTCAGTGCATGAAGTAGATATTGGGTAGCAAAGCTGGTTTCATTCGTGTACGAGAAGTTAATATTTGCTGTTTTGGGCTTATGAAACAGTTTGTCTTTTACCATTACGAATTTCTGCCAAGACTTCGGAGCTTTGAATACGCTCTTCGACGCAGAGCGTGAGCTTGTAAAGAGGTACGTAATCTAAAGCTACCTTAAAGTGAGTATTTAACTTAACGCATAAATATACTGGATGAAAGCAGAAGATGCTAAATAGTGAGATTGGGAATCATGGAACTGACCGGAATCCAGCTTGTACTTCTCTGGAATGTGATTCACGTGAAGCGCTTAGACGATGTTAGATAATCGAAGCAAATAACCTAAATACGACTGGAGTCAAGCTTATTCCACAATGGTTATGACACGAATTTTAATTGCCTTTTTGAGGATAGGAATGGTGGTCGACTCAATCCCAGCAAGCAGCGCGGTCTCCTCATTCTATATAGTACGAAAAAGTTGATCAACGCTCCAGAAATTGTACCGCTGCCATCCTTAACTAGGTTCGGAAGCAAATCATCGAGGTTTGCAGCTTTGTCGCGTTAAAGCGAATGGATTACATTCAGTATCTCTAATTCTGGTGCTTGTTCGAAATTAATATTCCGCACTGTTGAGACAGGAATGCCTTCTAGGAATCAGGACTGACGTAGGTACCCACGAATATTGATCTTTAAAGTGTTCAGCCAACTTACCTTGACGACTTATTTTATTGTTTATTATATGATTGTTACTATCATTTATGATTTCGCTAACCATTAATTTTCCCTGGCCTGTTGCGCGGATAAGTTGGAACAAACAGCGGATATTTAATGATGCTAATACTTCTTCAGTCTCTTCAGCCTTTCTAGTCCAAGAGGATTCGAGAACTCAAGAGTTTACAATGCAACATGCTGTGATACAAACATTGTGAATAGTGGAAAATATCTTCGTCCAAAGTAATTTCGGATTTTCGTCATCAACACCAGTTGCCTTTGACCTTCGAATATTCATATTTTTTCTGGGAGGATAGTTGTTCGAGTTTGCTTACTTCTAATTGCGGTTTATTCTTATTTGGCTTTCCGGAAAATTTAAGTGCAAATCTAAAACGTATAAGTGCTTGTTACGAGTGTTCCAAAACAAATAACAATCCTGGATAAAACCACGCCATCTATAACTAATTCATGATCTATACAAATCCATCGTTGTCCGGGGGCTTCAGGATGTCATGTGGAGCAGCGTCTTGCGATACGGCTAAAGTTTGTGATACTTTGGTATAATCTCTGTTCCTCGCTGATTTTCAGCAGCCGTTCACCATTATCGTTGCGCATTGAGCTTAAAGTTTATCCTCCAACTAAATGAAATTCTGCGTTACTCAAACGCCCAACTTGAGCATTCATGTCAAGCATAACCTAACCGATATCTGAACTTGTTACTCTACTTAATAAAATGCTTAGATCTGGGTAAAGTGCTCTTGCTGTTCTCAGTGCTGCAATCGTTGGGAGCATGTGTGTATGCAAATATCTACCGGAATAGTTTTGTTACCCCTGGTGAGCAGAGCACATTATTACATATGCACACACTGATCTCGATCTCCCGTACGATGGTTTCGGGAAGAGCTCATGTAACAAAGACGATTAAACAAGTCTCTCTAATGAGCCTTGGTTGTCGCTTGACTCACTTGATTTTCATCCATTGAAGTATCATAGTTGGTCGTGGTGTGTGGTGAGGCAAACCAGTGAGCGATTTAGCAAATAATGGTATCCAGTAAGAGATGGTCAGCCTTCCCTTCTGATGTTGCAGCCATTCACCGGAGTAGTGCCGATGGGTTGGCGAACAAGTTATGAAATTTTTCTTGGACATTATTTGATCAACGGTATCGATGTTACAAAACAAGATACTATGTGGATAGGACGTCCGTATAATACTGGTTAGCTGGCAAATTAGCTTTCTAGTAGTGCCTCCTGACACAGCTGGAAATGTTCAAATCAGTTTGATCAAATAAATATATATAAAAACTGTCCAAGCACTGGCAAACAGTGATAATTTTCGAAGTCCTCGCAGCATAAATATGTACCGACAGTATGCTTGATGTATGTACTTTACGGATAGACTATAAAAAGACAATTCTAAGGTAGCTTGCAATTTGTCAAAAAACAGAAGCAACGAAGTTAATGTCTGGAAATCTTGACAAAGCTATCCAATATGACCATTACCCTGTTTGACGTACTTAGTTTTAGTCCATAATGGATGGTCACTTCTTCAGCGCATTTGATATCTCTGAAATTTGCTTTTCTGCATCGTCAACGTGTTCGGGTCAACAAGCCGGTCATTACTGCTCACCAGTTCAGAGAGTGTTGCGGTGTCTTAAAATAGTCTGCATTGACAACAGAATAAAGGATGGGAGCAATTGAACATCCTTATCGAATGCCAGGGTCAGTTGCAAAATATTTTTTGATATTGCCAACACAAGGTGATAAGTCATTATAGTGGGCTTGACAAAATTGAACACTATTATCAGATACATCATCATTAAGCATAATTCGCTATAATATCTTGTGCGAGATAGTATCGAAACGGTTGTGTTGCTTTGTAAGGTAGCAATGGGCTGCTGACACTGGTTTCGAAACTATGTAGTGCATAAATTCGGTCCGTGTATCTCGTTTCGGACAGAAATCCTGGTGACCAAACTAGTTTGCTTTTGGTGCGGTTCCTTTGAGGATAAAATCTATGAATGCTTTTGTTGCAAATAATATATTAACGTCAGTTGAAAACAGCTCTCCAGCCTTCATATCTGGAGAATCTCATCAAATGCGACTAAGTTGTCTCGTACAAATGTGACAGGGTGGAACAGGAAGTATTATAAATTGGATTTTTAATATTACCCTTCTGTTGTTAAGTTGACTATAGTATTATCGGTCGAGCAAAGACATTAGGTCGGTTCACAAAACTTCACAGACAGGCATCTACAGCTGGTATATCATGATTAGTGCAGAGAATAAAAACTTCTCACATACAATTTACTTGATCATTATGTCGCGTGCACAATTTGTGTGGCTAATACGGGGTAGAACCCCATTTCTGATTTTCAAAGCACTATATGTAGCGTGAACTGCGTTAGTTTCTTGTCTTTAACCCTAATCATGACCGTAAGTATGACTGACTAAAATTTTTCTGTGTTATACGACTTGTTAAAATGGGGCTATTTTCTGGGTGTCCGCATTTATGCCTGTTCAATCAATAATTTTTTTAATTAGAACTCTTGCATATTGTTCGAGAACACGAACGTGTAACTGTACGCGAGGTATCGAAAATTCATCTTTAGTATTAAGGACCTTGTGTTCTTCTACAGTCCACATATAACCATGTATGACTTATGGTTATATTGCTGTGAAACATTAGTCAATTTTGGCTCTTGTGTGGCTGGACATGATGGTGATGATGGTTGTTACGTAGATTCTTAAACTCCTACATTATTAAAATGCCTATCGCGAAATGTATTGCTATAAAAGACGAAAGCGATCGCTGTAAATTCATCTTGTCGTTATTATTTATGCCGACAATTGTACGTCTCAAATTTGTTTGACTTTATGTCTTTGTTTAATAACACAGAGGTTTGTTATTCACTTTATCTAGCTACATCGTTCAAATAAATAATAGAATCCACCAGTTCGAGAACAACTCAGCGTTTCTAATTTCCAGAATATGTTCATTTTTCTTATGCATTGAAATAATGAGCTTATAGCTATGCCTTTTACCAAAGGTTGCCAATAAATTTACTATTTCTCAGAGTTTAAAGCATCTTAGTTTGTGGATGAGTTATACGGCTATAAAAGCGCTCATCTAACTAGATTACTCGTCGATTTAATATTTTTATTCGCTACTTGAAGCGTAACGTTTTGGCTAGCTTTGTCGTTTGATAAATGTTATCGTCCCCCACTTTGTTCAATTCAGTCTTTGGTATGCTTTTTTGAGGTATGCAGTGCAGAAACTGCAATATAAACTTGCATGAGATTGATAAGAAATGTATGATTAAAATTTTGATGCCCTGTTGTCTTACTTGGTATACGTGATGACCCTACGTGTGTTTTGCTGGTTGACATTTTGTGCGTTAATTCTCTAACGCTTCTAACTTTTATAGCATATAACTACCCAAAACTTCCCGTCTTTGTTTCCGTACATATTCGTTCTAAAGACAAAAACCATGATGGTTGTGTGATAGTACGAAGGATTAATCAAAAATACTATTTATTAGAAGCGATATTATGAGCATTTGACTGATCAGTTATATATATATATATATATATATATATATATATATATATATATATATATATATATATATATAACCTAATATCCTCTATAACTGGGCCTTTTTTGTTTTTCTCTTCAATGTGAAAAACTGGAGATTAAAATTTTTATTTTCACTCTTCTGTATCGTTAAATTCGCCTTTTTCAGAAGAGAATTATTAATTTTCAATTAAAACATCTCTCAGTTTTATTTTACGATTGAATGTATCCATATTCAAAATAATTATACATGCATTGTTTTTGGATCGTTTTTATGTATTACTCGTGATCTATAAATTTAAGCTTTGATTATATTTAAGTGTTCGAAGGTTGCTACAGTTAGCGTTAGTTTTGTGAAAAATACAAATTCTTGTTTGCTCATTTTATTTTAGTATATATATTATTTAATTTTTCAATAACTTTATCATGATGAGACATTTAGGGAACTTAGATTTGTATCTAAGTCAATTTGTATGACATGTTTTTTCTACTAGTAAAGTGCGATGTTGTTCTCCAACCTTTGAGATCCATGATTATTCTGCAAATGAACCTTGGTGTAACATGTTATCTTAATGCTGTATTTATACGTATGTGGTTGTGGTTGTGATGATGATGATGATGATACAAAATGTTTTCTAATTTAACGTATTTAAAAATGGTTTTATCGTTTGTTAATTATTATTGAGTTTAAAATAAATAAATAATATATATGCATTCGTGAGTATGAGCATGAATTGATAAAGTCACTTCATTCTGTGTCCGAGTTTTGTCTTTATTGGGAACTTTTTCACTTATATCTAGAATTTTGCTGTGGACGGGCTCAAACCGAGGCCTGTTTGGTTCGGACTCTAATTCTATCCACTGCGCCACTCTGCTGCGCATTTGGCCAATTTTCAATTGTATACTAAGTAACATTTTCAGTTAGCTTTTTACAGGTTGATGCTATGTGGAGTAGCGGATAGTCACAGGCCCCGAATAACCAGTCTGAGTTCGAGCGCCATCCGTGGCGAAATTCTGGATAGTACTTGAAGAGGACGAAACCCGTCTGCTAGATAATTTGCCTCATAACATGTTTATTTTATACTGACAAATGCATATAAAATAGAATCAGTATTTATATGAAACTCGCAATTTCGGTTAAAATGGTTGGTATTACTGATTATGTCATCAATGAATATTTACTCATCGAGTTTGTTACTGGTGAATGCTTTTTTGGGTTTAAGGTTCGTATGGCTACGGTGCTATTGGAACTGGCTTGTATGCTGCCGCGGCTGCAGCAGCTGTCCAGGCGAATAACGCTGGGTCTGCTGGATCGGCAAACCTTGCGAATTATGCCAAGTCCGCGGAATTGGATGCGACCAGTTTATATGAGGCGTTCTACAGCCAACAGCAACAACATCAGCAGGTAACCGTGCAGTAACTTTTGCTTGTTAAATGTGTAGTGACGGAATGAGAGCATGCGTGCCAGACGCGAAAGGCAAGTTGTGGCTTCGGAAGGAAACCTTGGTCACTGGCAACTGGGCAGATATTGTTCATCAGCCTTGGTTGGCATACTTTCTAGGAGAAGGAAATCCCCGAATACAAAACATCCTCACTAGGAATGGGCAACCTATTATTCTTTTACAATCCAAATGTAACCATGAATAATACGAATTACAATGTTCGATTTTTATCGTTATATGGCATTGAAACATTAGTCGCTATTGGCTGTGCATGATGATGTTACTCGAAAGAGTTTTATCTTCATTTTTGCTGTTTATGGGGAAACAAGAGTATCTCACTATAATCATGCACATGAGATGTAGGACTTTATAGTCAATGATCAAAGACATGCTGGGTTCTGAGGAGCATAATCAATATAAATGATCAACAACTATTGAACAATAAAGATATCCATTGACATATTTTTGGTTCTAAGAAAAGGTGCTACCCGTTGGACGAACAGATTAGTCTCCGTTCATTGCGTTGCTTCAGTTGTACGTCTTGAGTTCGATTGTTCAGTGGAGCATATTCTCTTTTGCATACCTCCACTAAATTTTGTAATGCTAATTTAATTTTTATCATAAATATTATTCTATTATTTTTTGTTGCGCGTTAACGCAAGTTTTTATCCTTTTGTAAAGAATTAGTTTGGCATTTCATGTCTTAAATCTCCACATACCTATCAGAAACTGGGACCTACCACAAGGAAGCTGTATTGCTGATGTTGCCTTGCCCGAATGCTAACTTGGCCATAATGGTGTTGTGGAGATGTTTAGTTTGCCTCATTTCTGTGAGTTATCCTGATAAATTTTATCATAGTAACTAGATGTTCCTTCTCTCTCTCTGTCTCTCTCTCTTTATCTCCCTCGTAAACCTCAATAATAATTCGTCTAAATTATTATTTCTGTTGTTATATATATATATCGCTCTTTGGTTATATGGCAGTGAAAAATTGGTCACTTTTGTCTTTTGTATGGCTGGGCATGACTGGGACTCAAAAATCACATTCTGAAGTACCTGCAATATGAATAACGGATTTTGTCTTTGTCTACAATATGCCTAAATAAAAAAATCCTGAGGCTGTACTGCTTCATAACTATGAAAGATAGCCAAAGCTATGTTTAAGCTGTATAAAAAAGTCAAAGCCGCCTAAATCTTGTGATTTAAAAATATTTTTTAACGTATACGTTCTATTTAAGTGTCCGCTATCTGAACACATGTTACTACGAATCCATACACTGGTCTTGATCAATTCCAGTTATCACATTTCGCGGTAATCATGACATCATTCAATTAAATATATAACAGTTAATATTATACGCGCATTCTAGACAAATATTTCTGGTCGCGTTGAGGTCTACAACGAATTAGCACAACTTTTCTACCAGCAGTGGTGTTCGTCAGGGTTAACCACTTCCCCCTTTTTGTTTAATTTTGCAATCGATACTATTAGGAACAACACATCCACACATTCAGGATGTATGTGTTGAAGTTCTCCCGGGCGATAAACTAGTCGATCTTGACTATGCAGACGATATCGTACTATTATTCGACAATCGGGATGCTGCCCAGGCCACCTTGAATAGATTAACAGACGACTTTTACAGGATCACCCACCACTCACTCCAACGTTGCGACTGCAGAATGAAGATCTAGACATAGTCGACAGGTTTACATATCTTGAGAAGCTCTATCAATATGTCCGACGAGGTGAGAATACGAATCGCGAAAGCTAGAGTAGCTTTCTCGAACCTTCGTCATTTATGGAGAAACGCGAATATTTCACTCTGCCTTAAAGGTCGTGTTTACAATGCATCTGTACGCGCAATCTTACTATACGCTAGTGAAACTTGGCCTCTTAGAGTTGATGATTTGAGACGCTTACAGGCATTCGATCATCGCTGTTTGAGAAATATAGCACATGTTGGTTACCAACAACGAATAACTAACGTTGACGTCCGTAGACGTATTTTTGATCTGACAATAAGTTCTCGTCGTTAGAAAACCAAATAAGGTTCCATCAACTTCGTTGACTTGGTCACGTTTTACCTATGCCCTCATTTCGATTGCCCAGTAGAGCTCTGTTCTCTCATTCAGCACCAAATTGGCGTAATAAACAAGGTGGGAATATTTTGACATGGCAGAAACAGTTGAAGTCACTTACATCCAAATTGGGTAGTAGAGGGCCCACTCGTCTGCCAGGATGGGTTACTTGTGTGTACCATAGTTCTTGGTTAGAAACCCTTATGGTTAGGACATCGAGTCGAGCTCAGTGGCGATCTTGTTGCAGATGTATAGTGGAATCATCTTCGTAACTTTCTTAGTAGGGCAAAGTTAGCTGCGAGGTTTGGTCTGTTTATGACGTGATACAGTGAAATCCTCAAGGCTGCTGTATTGCTTATATTGCCTTGCTTGAATAATAACTTGGCCATAATGGTGCTGTGGAGAGGTTTAGTTTGCCTCAATTCTGTGAGTTATCCTAATAACTAGGTATTCATTCTCTCTCTCTCTCTCTCGTAAATCGCACTAATAATTTGGCTTAAATATTATTTCTGTTTTTTACATATTTTTTCACTCCTTATGGTTATATAGCAGTGAAACATTAGTCACTTTGGACTATTGTATGACTGGACATGGTGATGATAACAGTTAGATACTGCTTGTGACGGAGAACTAATATATATGCAATTGTGTATTAGGTGTTGTGCACCTAGTAACAAATTAGTTCAAATATTAACAGAAGGATAAGCCAAAGACAGCATGAACGGAAAGTATAATCTCGCGCACATTCGTTTCATGCGTACTGACAACTCATCAGTAGGATAGGACGCTCATACTTTCCGTTCAGGCTGCCTATATATATATATATATATATATATATATATATATATATATATATATATATATATATATATATATATATATATATCACCGTTGATTGGGTGTAAATTTGCATGTATTCTAAATATACATTAATTTTGCTCTACTTAGGCAATAGCTGCTGGTGTTGTTGATATTATGCAGGTTGGAGGAGGCTCTTCTGCCGCTTCGCCAAGCTCGTTATCTGCATCTTCTTATGCTACTGGTGGTCAACACCAGCTTTCTTCGTCCACATCTACTGGTTACTCATCAAATAGTGTTTCAACTGCTCCTGGCAATAATATTAATTCTGTTGTTTTGAACAACGCCAACTCGGCGCATATGGGCTCGAACAACTCGACTGGTGGTAATAATGTTCACTCGACAGCGAATAGGCAAAGCTCGCAGAGCGGTGGGAACAGCTTGTATGCGGCTATGTCTGCTCCCCATGCTTATACCCACCATTCTGTGTCACAAGGGATTGGCATGGGTGCAAATTCTGCGCCATCTGCGCCTCCGGGACCCACATCATCAGCTGTAGCTGGCCAGTCACACACGTCTGGAGGAAACGCGCCCAATCAACAGGTAGATCTACCTTAAATTGCTTCGTATTTCTTTGTGTAATCAATGTTGATTTTCAAAACTGGTAGAACGATGTATTAATTGGGCATTAATACTCACTTTGATAGTTAAAGGCAAAAAGTGATTCGACTATTCAAATCTCTCTTGAATCATTATGCTACGGTACGACCTGATCAAGTAAGAAATATAACGAGTATTATTAGTTTTTCTGCTCTTCCTATGGTTCCAGTCGTCCAATAGAGTTATCTCGGTGACCTGGCGAGCAGAAATTTAAATTTTCATTCAAGCAGTTTCTCAACCAACACAACTGATGTTCGATATCAAGGCTCGGTATTGATAAAAGAGCGGCGGAATAAATTATTTGCTTTTACATTCTTATTTCGACTAGTGTCTCGTAACGCCCAGCTGGCAATAATCAACCAAACCTAACGAATATATTCACCAGTCTGTCACCAGAAATTCTAGTTAAACTTAATCTTTGACCATGAGTGGTGAGGGGACACCACTTGTACCAAATTCCCAAGAAACTCCATGAAATGTCACATGGAGCCGGCTTATCCTCCAAAAGGAGTCAGCCGCAGTAAAGTATTTAAAGCAGTGCGCGGACTAGAACAGTCCTAGATTCTGGATCAAATTTGACAAAATAACTATCGTGTTCAATACATTTATCCTTAGAGCGTAACGTATTTACCTTTCTTGAGTAAGGTTTGTGGCTCTTTGGAACTTCTCATGTTCTGTCATCATAACTGGACTTTGCCCCTTGTCAATTAGGTGGGAGATTCCATTGGGCAATGCAATCTGCAATTGAAGCTGTTCAATTGCCAGTATTTCTGGATATCTTGGCCGAAGCCGAGAGAGCCTAGTTAAATTTAATCTTTGACCATTTAAAGCAGTGCTCCGATTAGAACGATCCTAGGTTCGGAATCCAATGTGACAAAATAACTCGTTTTCAACACGTTCCACTTCAGAACGTACGGGATTTACCTTACTTGAGCAACTTTATCGGCTCTTTGGAACTTATTCTCATGTCTCCTTTCCTGGAACTGCGTTGATATCAGCAGACCCAATCAACAATAAAATACGTATACCTGTTACAGACGGAGCCAATCACAGAACTTTCCAACGGACTAATACGATTTCTCATACAGACGGATGAGTCACAGTTTTGGCCGTGCCGCCGTCATAATCTATTACTCGCCATGGCATTTTGCATTCGATAAAATCGAAAGTGACTAAGTATTTTAGTAAAGAAACCATGGAGAACCGCTTAAATCGTTTGCAAAACTCAATATTCTGGCTGAGTGCGTGAATTTAATCCACGCATCTGATTTTATGCAGTACAACAAATTGGTATCACGGTAGTTCGCGGTTCTAGCGTCACCTGTGTGTATGGACACCACCACCACAACCACAAAGACAAAACTTGAACTAATTTGGGACGGTTTCCTTTTTTCAGATTGTTGCAATGAGCTTTTGCAGATCATTATGAACATCCAATTTATGACATTGAAGCATTAGTCACTTTTGGCTTTTTTATGGTTCTGCATGATGATGATGATGATAACTGCTTTTGTGGTGAGAATTTGTTGAACGAATGGGATAATTTATATTCCAACGGTTCAACTTGAATTACTGTATCTGTGATAATAATGCGCTGACTTAATATGCACGGTTACTTTTTACCATTGGTTCAGCTTCAACAGCTGCTTCTGCGATGGATACTGGCTGACTGAATGGACACTGATTTTTCAAGCTATTTATCTGTTTCTTAAGATGATGATGCATAATAGTGTTTTTATATACGGTATCAAGATGAAAGCCAACAAGCTAGACATATATATCACGAATAGGCCGCTTGAAAAAACTTCAGTAACTGGCAACTTTCAACCTGGTGTTCTTAACATATATTTATGGATCCAGGCAAACCATAACTTAAAGGGCAAGCAATTTAGTTTGAAAACCTCATAAACATGAACTGACTTATGTTCAGTGAAAAATTAGTCATTTATTGGCTTTTGTATTGCTCTGCGTGGTAATAATGATGATGACGACGACGATGTTTTCGAGAGATTATTTCATCGCTAACCAGGCCTTTTTAAATATCTGGTGGGTTGGGGAGGTTTGGAATTCGTAGGCTAGTTGCGCTGATGTCATCGGTACACCCATGGCAGAAACGCCATGTACATTAGGCATAATAACGCTGAAACGAAGAGAGACTAAATATTTATTATTGTAATTTTTTCTTGTTTTCCTATGGATTTGCAAAAGTTTGTTAGAATCATGTGTTATTATAAACTTGAATTATTTTATCACTCGCCATGCAAGAGACCTAGGTCTCTTTCTATTTATAAATGTGATGGAAGTTTGACGCCTAGTTAGCCATAGTTAATTTTATATACATCTAAAGTGTGAGCATTGATGGTTTTATCGAGACAGTCATCTTATGTCTTGCGAGGCTTTAAATTCGGATTTTTCTGTGCGGTTTGTACAGATGTAAATATGAACTGACGTAATTAGAAAATGTGTGCCATATGCGGTTGGTATGTGTGTGGCAAACTCCTTATGTGGTTTATGGTTTTGGAGATAGTGTGTGCGACCGGTGGTTGTTTAGCGTTCTCCGACCACTGATTAGATACAATAGAGTTGGCGTTTCCTAGTTTGCATTCTATATTTAAAGAATTGCTACCACCACCTGCGCAATCATTAGTTATTTAATATTGTCATTGTTTATGATGTTACATTTTGAAATTGATTCGCGTGTTTACAAACTGTTCTCGTTGCCCAATTAACATTACAATTTCTGATTTTCTATTTCTAAGAATGTGTACCGTTTCCATTACTTTTTTCCATTTTATTACACTTGGCACAACCAACAGCAAAGTCATACTCATGGAGGCCATGCAGGTCGCGCACAAAATTCTTCATCTGTTGGTAGTGCTCAACAAGGCCATCAATCATCCATCTGGTTAGATGGTAACACGTCTCACGGTGGGCCTAGAGTAAACGGAGATAACATCTCTTCTCAGAATAGTGGCAATTTCGGTAATAGTGTTGGCGGTGGCGGTGGGGGTGGGGGTAATTCCCGAGGACGTGGGGGTTCTTATTATCGCAACCAGCAGCAACAAGGTCACTATAATAGTTTCAATAGCCACGGTAGAGCAAGTAGCGGAGGCCATTATAGTCAAGGTCAGCATCATAATTCCGAACGAGGTGGCGGTTCATCTGGTCCTGGTTACGCAAATCAACACCAACAGCAACAGGCGGCAGCTGCTGCGGCTATGATGTTTGGTTATGGCATGTATGGCGCTAGTGCGGCTGCAGCAGCGGCAGCAGCAGCTGCCTCTGGTGGTAATTCCGTCGGAGGCGGACAATATATGAATCATCAACAACATTCGCTAGGGCCTAATGGTGGTTACAATGCTCCTAATGACGGGTATGGAATGAGACCGGGAGGTTCTCGTGGTGGACAGCGTTTATCTGAGTCATCGATGTTTAGACGACCTGGAGGCGCTATTGGTGGTGGTGGTGGTGGTGGTGGCGGCGGCGGCTATAATGGTCCGCCACAGATGCGTCAACGGCAGCAGTTTTACGACGAGCATGGACCACGTTTTGAGGGGATAGGTGGGCCATATGGACGGATGCCTTCTGCTCGGCCTTTCAAAGGTAAGCCTAAGTAACATTTTTGAAATTACGTTTAAATAATGACGATAACCTCTGTTTGGCAGCACAGCAATGTATCAGCGCAAACTAAATTATATTTTGGTCTGGCATAAAAAGTAATTTATTCTCTTTTTGGTGGCGTGGTTGGCCATTACGTTGATTTTCAAAATGAAACTTTTTTGATAGACTAGTTAGTAATTAAACGTTTTCTGCTGTCGTCCTTTAACACATTGTCATTTTCGAGGCTTGTAAATCATACTATGCTGAGTTGAATTCAATGGTATTTAATGATCGTTGATTGAAACTACTTGTGTTTTATAATTATTCATTATCACCGTCAGCAACACAGGAACAATTATTCAAAGCTGTGTGTGAGTTGCAGCAATATTTCGCTGTCATTCATTTGGTTTGGTTGATTCTTTTCGATTGTCGAGATAGTAAAGGAATATTAGTAAAACGTACGCTCAGAACTGCCTATCACCTTACGCCTGTTTCTTAGGATCCTGCGTAATAGCGCGAATTACAAGTCGGTCTTGTAGAATAAGAGCTGTGCAGAGATCGCTTTAGTGAGTACCATGTTCAATTTTGATAAAGATTACGAAATTCTGGGCTCGCCGGTCGTCCAAACCAAAATTCCCGTTAGCGCGTTATTTGAAATCGATCAAATCATTAGCGTGTGCGTTACAAGCATTGCGTTCACAAATTCTTCAGATAATCTTGTTTTCATCAATTTTTGCAATTTTTCTGTCAGCTGGTAGGTTGCAAGGTCCAATTTTGAAAACGCTTACCACCAAGGAGAAACCTCAGCATCCTGAGAAGCCGGCAGTCACAAAACACTATTGCGAATTGTGCAAGGTTAGCTGTGCTGGCGCCAGTGCCTTCCAAGGTCATTTAGAAGGCCAGAAGCACCGCAAAAAGGATTTGGCTAAACAGGTTGGTTAATTGGTTTTTGCCTTCGATTTTGATTTAGTCAGCTATTGTTAGTGTCTCGTTGGCCCTAAGAAACGACACATGTTTGTAGACTGTATTTGTAGATTAATTAAATAATGCAGTGCATTGTCAGCAAATTTGCACAACTCGAACCGCCCTGCTTCTTTGACGACTGTCCATATTCTTGTTTCGACAGTCGTAAAGTATTTCAAATGGTTTTTTTGTATTTTAAGCTGATGGTCATAACGCACGTTTTATATTAACGTTGTTACTTTTTGCCTTATTCTGTTGTTCAAAAGCGATCTTGGGTAACTTTTTTGACTTAATTCTTGATATAAAGTAAAATGTCCTATAATGTGCCACTATTCAATTAATTTTTGAGTGTCGCGATTGGTGTTAGAGCATCTAAAAATGCCATCAAAATTTTGCGCAGTGCCTTCATAACATCTAACGTATCCTCGGTTTTCTTTTGTGTGTGGTAGATTTGCACTATAATTTCCGCAAAGATCCGATTGATACTCATTTCCAAGTATGCGTTGAGTTCATCTTCGTGGTTGATGGGTGCTGATTCTTTCCCCCACTCTGAAAGCTTCCTAGTCATTCTTACGAACCACTGAAAATAATTTTTTATCTAATTTTAGTTGATTGGCCACATTCGCTTAAATCTGGTGGTGTGAGCATTGTAATTTTTGTTATTAGAAGCCTGATGAAGGCACTGGAAATGAGCTACCGAAACGTAGCCGAGATTAGACCGCACCTTATTTGCAGTGTTTAGTACGAGTGATGTGGAAGCCCTCCGAATTGGCACTCAACCACTACAAAGACAAACTAAACGCGTTCATAGAAAGGAGGACCAATCGGATATTTGCCGAAATGATAGTGCAAATCTACCACCCACGATTGAGAATCGTAGATAGGCTTAAAGAAATTTTTAGAATATCGATAATGGCAAGATATGTTTTCAGTGTTATCCTCCGTTACTTTGTTCTTTTTTTAAACCTGACTCATATGACACTCATTGCGTGATCCAAGTTTTACGGCCCCAGATTTTACTATACCATTAATTTATCTTTGGTTATTACTATATTCAATTCTGAATAATCATTAGTTGGAAGCAGCCGCGGCTGCTGCGAAACTTCAGAAGCTGAAAGATGACGCGGTTCCCAGCTCAGTTGCTGCAGTTGGCGACAGTGAAACGAGTAAAAACGCGGTTAGTTCTGCTAAGGCGAGTGTACCTTCTTCTAGTTTGATGACGTCTGCGACGAACAGTAGCGACAAAGTGTTGCGTTGTGCGTTGTGCAATGTCTCGTGTACCGGCGTCGATGCCTACCAGTCACATGTTCGCGGAAAATTGCATTTGCGTACAGTGCGATTACACAAGGAAATGGGTAAGCCTGTGCCGTTGACCGACGCTCCATTAGTCTCCAAGGCGTTAGTTGCTGCCTTAACTGGAAACAATTCCGTTGAGAATTCTGGCGAGTTAGACATCGTGGATGCAAATAATGGTAAGACAACTCGCTTAACCGTATTACGTGACGGAAACACTACGATAAATTATGTATTAGATTTTCGCACTTAGTGCCAAATTAGTTCAAACATGACAAGAAGGATAAACTACAGATCTCGTGAACGGAAAGTACTATCTCATACATGTTCGTTGCGTTGCTTACCGGCGACTCATCAGTAGGAGCCTGTATTTAATCATCATCATCATACACAGCCATACAAAAGCGAACATTGTAATTCGTATTGTTCATGGTTAAATGTGGACTGTAAAAGAACACTAGGTCGCCCATTCCTAGTGAGGATGGTGCGCAACAATTGCATATATTAGTTCTCCGCCACAAACAGTATCTAATCTAGGAGAAAGCTTATTTTTAGCCTATTATTCGTGGTTGATGTTTCTTTAGAATTTCATAAAATTGTATTTATTATTCAGACAATGAGATGCTTTTTCTAAACGATTAAATGCTCGGTTTATGTTGACTAATATATGTACCTTATAATCAGGTGTTCATTTCAAGATCACAGCCTTGATTAAGGTAATTATTTGAACACATTCAGTATTTATTGAGGATAAATTTCAGATAATTGTAGGATTTGGGCATGATAAGTGGTTATTATCGATAAAATTACAGTGGGAATCAATGTTCTTATTGTTGTGCGATTAGCCCTAACTCACAAGAGAGAAAAAATGACGCGATAAAATTTGTTTGATATTCCCGCCGGTTTTTCTTTAGAGTGTTGATCATGTACATTATGTAACAACCGTAATTCAACCTCAGACACACACATCACACATTCATTCATCAAGATAACCATTTATGCCTTGTAAAGTTAAGCTTAGACAAAATTAAATTGATAAAGATCTAACTTAGGAACATTCCACATATTTTATCAACCAATGTGGTGAGGGACACCACTTTATCAAATTCAAAACTCCCATGAAAAGAAAGTGGAACCAGCTTATCCTTTAAAGGGGAGTCAGCCGCAGAAAGTAAAATAGATATGTACATTATTTGTCTTAATGGCGGGTAATCACTCGTCCATCTTCTTCGTGTATCTTTAACATACCGTCTATTCCGGCCGCGCCTGGATCGACTTGTTTTGCTTGGATGGGACGACGTGATGTCAAATTCATTAGAACTCGCGTTGCCTGTTCCTTCAGGCAAATTTTTCATCGAAAGCCGTATTGAATCCTCGATAGTTTCTTATTTGTCTTTATTGATGCACAAGCACATAAAATCTCGTATGGGTTTTGATTCAGCTATTTTGATGCATTTTTAATTTGATTAAAATACGTGTATTTATTATTTTATTAAAGCTTGTATACACAACACGTGAAAAAGGCTAAACAGGAAACTTGAAACACAATGTTGATTAATGCTTACGCGTAACAAGATTTCGCTAGTTCGTACTGAAATAATGCGGGAACTCAATTTGTTTATTTAAGGATAATATATACAATAGATTCTGGGTGCCCGTTTCTGCAAAAAAACTTAGTTTTTCGTCTGATTTTGAGAATGATTTGTTGTAAATAAAATATGGTCCAACTGTTCTACGACATTTCTGTCCTTTACCAGCTGTTTTTATTCGAATCAAGCAGTCCGGTCTACGTGTATCTTTGTGCTGCTATCACATTTCTGTTCGGTTGCAACTAGCTTACCCTTTACGTTAATGTGTAACAAACGTTTTTCACGTTGTTTTTGGTTGCGCAGTGCGATCATCTTTGCCATATCCACGATTTGGTGTCGTTGGTGGTTGTTTAGCACTCAGTTCCACAATGATCCTTTTGATCCTGATCTCCAAGTACGCGATGAGTTCAGTTTCGTGGTGGGTGAGTGCTGATTCGTCCCCTCCGTAGACTTCCACGACATTCGTGCTTACCACAATCAGGGTTATATCGAGCTTTATTTACGGTAATTAGTAAGAATGTTGTGGTAGCCTTCGGATTGAGGGGACGAATCACAAGTAATCCGCGTACTTAAAAACGAGGATCAATTGGATCATTGCGGAACTGCTAGTGAAAATCAGCAAACATTCTTAATTATTGGGCAAATATGCAGACGTTTTTGCACGATCTGAAGATAAACTGACGAATAGTGTGTGCTTGCGCCTGCCTTAGCCCAATGTATGTATTAAATCCAACGAAATCGCCATTGATTTCCAAAACTGACCAGATGTTGCAGCTGAGTTGTGTTATATATATATGCAGTTCTTTTTTATACATTAGTATAGACATGCACACGGATATAATATCGTAATAGAAATGTAACAGAGTGGATTTATAGACAATAGATAATTCATTTCCAGCTTTAGTTATCATGGTTTATACTGAGATTATATATCCATACTTAATCATAGATTAATGTCTCCCACACTTCCGCTCCAAAACGTGCCTACACATATCGCCCTTGGTGGTATTCATCATAATTCATTCATAATTCGACTCTGTCGTCATATTGCTACAGACTTACCTGATCAATTGTATATCACGAATAAGTAAGCCTTGTCTCTACGATTTTTAATATGATTAAAATCCTACGGATTTACAAGCCGATTATGCTTGGGGACCTTCTTCAATAGGGTCAAAATAAACAATGAGAGTTCCTCAACTAATCTCATTGGAGATAGCCCATCAATAAATGATCATATAGAACTAGTTGGCTCGTATAGGAATAAAGATATTGTGTGCTTTCTTCTTATTCTTCAAGACGTCTACCTTGATAAACAAAGAATAATATCGTATACAGATAGCCGAAAGTCTCGCTTCTAAACAAGTTTAACTATTTATTTAATAACTTTGTTTCTTGTTTGCTTTCACAGACGTGAACTCAGCCTATACTGCAGTCGATATAGAGATGCTCAAAGGCGATGACCCACAGCCTATTGGCGAGGAATATATTGAAGAGGTAGACTTTTCCTGTCCTTATTGTGTGCAATGTGTTAAAATTATTAATTTTTTTAAATCAGAAGCTTAAAATTGTTTTTGCTTTGATTTTCACTGTTCCATAATTATGTAATTTGGTTTGAGAGTGAGAAAACCTATTGAGCCATACATTCAATTTTTACAATTAAAATGAAACAGGGATTTTGTTGCATTGAATTCATTGACTATACGTGAGGCCCACATATTATTCAGCACCTTATATTCAAATTATGTTGATATTTTTCTGTATCTGGCTTAGAATTAAGGATTTGAATTCTAGCAGCCTACTATGTGTTTGTAACCCTTTTTCTTTTGTAAAAAAAAATGAAATTTTATAAACTGTGTGTCGGTTCTGTTAAGTTTAATATTCTCTTGAATTCTTTAGTGATCGGCCATTTGTTTTTTATAGTACACTGAACAGTTATTTGCATAAATAAGCTATGTCGGACTGTTCGATCACATAAGCTTATCTTTCAAGTTTATGTTTAGCAGTCGTTTTATTGTATGCAAAAATCAGTTTTGTATTAGGAATCCATGAAGTCTTTTTATAATTCTTGGAGTGTATATTTTGGCTAGTACGTGCCATCGCACAGCATGTTTCGTTTGGACTAAAGTTTGTTTAATTCCACTGTAAGTTTTTTCTAGGTAACGTTCTTCGATATTGTCTACATGGGGCGTGTTAAAGTTTTTTATCCAAATGTTCAGTTGCAAAATAGTTTTCCAATCTAGTCAGGTGATCCTACTTATTTTCCCATATCTTCAGTCTTGTTATTTATCTCCTTTGTTTAAACGTCAATTGAATAATTTTGCTTATGCCAATGTATTAATATTTTTCAGTTTATTTGAGACTTGATTTAAAGAATTATTACCACCACCCGCGCAATTAATTATTTTTTTTATTTGAAACGATATTTGTGGACTACTACGTTGAAATTTATCTGTCCTACTTGCTTACCTGGCGATTATGGAAGGTCGAAGCGCGTCAGTTCCTGTGACTGACAAGGCTCCATCAACTTCGTTGCCTCGGTCACGTCTTGCCTATGCTCTCATTTTGATTGCCCAGTAGAGCTCTGATCTCTCATCCAGCACGAAATTGGGTAGTATAGGGCCCACTCGTCTGCCAGAATGGGGTCCTCGTGCGCACCATAAAAACCCTTAGTGATATTGCATCGAATCGAGCTCAGTGGCTATCTTGTTGCAGATGTCTAGTAGAATCATCTTCGTAACTTTTTTTTTATTAGTAGGGCGAAGTTAGTTGTGGGGTTTGGTATATTTATAACGTGATACAATTAAATCCGCAAGGACGCTGTATTGCTGATATTGCCTTGCCCGAATGCTAACTTGTTCATAATGGTGTTGTGGAGAGGTTTAGTTGACTCATTTCTGTGAGTTATCCTAATGAATTTACTCATAGTAACTAGATATCCCTTATCTGCTTCTATCTCTCGTAAATCTCAATAATAAGTTGTCTGATATATTATTTCATTTATATTTTTTCACTCCTTTTGGTTATATGGCAGTGAAACAGTCACTTTTGGCTTTTGTTTTGCTGGACATGGTGATGATGATGATGATGATGATGATGATGATGATGATGATGATGATGATGATGATGATGATGATGATGATGATTTAAACAATTGTTACCACCACACGCGCAAGCAATGATTGTTAATTTGAAGTCAAGATATCTGCTCTCATTACCACTGAAGCATGGGAGATGAATCACTATGGATAACACTTATTAGTAAATTTAAGTGCACAATTGCATTTGCTCGCTTTGCCTTTGACAAATTTGGATTAAGCGCGATTGTTTAATCAGTAGAAAAACTTGTATCTGCCAGCAAATTAAAACTTTAGCGCCGGTTATTTTTGTAAGGAATGCTCAAAATTCGAATTACGCATCCAGCCCACCAGGCTACGGTGGAAAGGCGAACAATAACCTTGTGATCGAATACAGTTATTTGATATATCGCTCACACGGAGAGACAAAACTAGGAATCTTTCGAAGAGATCTGGTTTATCCTAACTTGTTTGCAGTTTCTTTTGTGCAACACTGTGTGGGCGATTCAAAATGCTACGAAATCGTTACCAACATTTTGAAATTAAATTAAGCGAAAAAATAGAATTTAATGTAACTCTACACAAGTAGAGTTAATTCATGTTTCAAGCATGTGTTTAAGCTAACGCTCTATGTATCTTAATTCGATTGATGGGCGTAGTTTATTCTGCCTAAATGATTGACACCACACACACAGAACATGTAGGTTCTTCGGATTTTATGCTTCTATTTATTAACATGCTTGAAGAAATCTACATGTTCCTTGTCATTGATTTTAATCGTTTTCACGCCCAGATCAAAGCCATTGGCACAGACAAAGTTCTGCAATACCATTGCACTTTATGTGAATGTCACTTCAGTGATATCAGCTCGCGTGATCTGCACTTAAAAGGACGTCGGCATCGCTTTACGTATAAGAAAAAGGTAGATCCAACATTACAAATGGATTCGGCCAATCGAAGCAAGTTAGACACAGTCAAAAAGCGTGTCGCCAAGGCGGAACGAAATCAACGCGAAGCTTTGGCCGCTGCTGCCATGGCCCAAGCTGCAATTGCAGCTCAGACGGCCGCTGTGGTTTCTTCGGTAAGCTTAATGTCTTTACTTTTTGTTTGGTGTTGTCCCGTATACAATAGTTTGATGTGTTCTGTCGGATAGTGAGATTTGTCCACTATCACATTTTTTTGCTTTATTCAATTACATCTGTCTATTTTGTATATTAATCAGCTTAAAATAATTTTCTATTATAGAGATTAATTTTAATGGTATATTACTCCTTTGCTTTCTAATATAAAACATGATTTCCTTCGATTTTGTAGCAACAAAACTCTTTAATGATGTGCCATGGCCTACCGGGGATGTTTGGAATGGGTCCGCACCCTGGTCATGGCATGTTCGCAAGTGGTGGTCCTCATCCGATGGCATTTGGTTCAGGTGCAATGATGACCGGAGGTCCTAATCTTCATCCAATGATGATGCATATAGGGGGACCGAATCACATGGCTCACTTCCAGCACCCGGCAATGATGGTCCCACCTGCTTTCCATGCGCATCCCCATGCGGGCCACTATTTTGGCAATTCACAAGCGATGCCGCAGCATATGCAGATTGGGCGTATGAACGGATTTCAATATCCAATGCAACAAGTAGCTCAATCCGTCAATCCTGCTGTTTACCCGATTACAGCCTTTTTGTCTGGTGCTCGAATGTCTGTTGAGGACAGATGCCTAATGATCAAACATGCCGCTGTTATACCCAATGAAACGGAGATGATGGTATGTATTTGTTTTTCGGCAAAATTACATCATTTTGGTGATTTATTATTTTTCAAGTACGATATTTCGAAACAATTTGTACGCCTGCTTGTTGTTATTAAAGTGATTCTTTCTGTGTGTCTAAAACTGTAATCGTTTAGTAAGTCGTGGGAATTTTGTTTGTTTTTATAGCACTACTTTTTTACACTGCATTTTGCAGATATGTATTCAACTTTGTGTTGCGAATGTAGTATTATGTTTGTGGCTTGTGTAATACCATCTGCAATGTTTCTGATGTTGCCTCGCCTTAATGCTGACTTGGCCAATCAATTTTACATTGTGCAAGTTTTCAACATAACATTTACCGTTCTACATATAATTGCGTATTTCGTTGCTTTTGTAGGCCGTTCGTGTTGCCGTAAGCGCTTGTGAACGAGCTCTAAAGTTGCTAAGTGATGAATTCGTCAATGCGACTGAAAAGAAAAAAATGGCAAGCACTGATAATAAGGTGAGAATGTTTTATTAATTTTGTGTTTAAAAACTGTTCTTTTTATCCGAGGAGACAAAGGTAAATCTTGCTAGCAGTCGTCGTTTAAGGCATACAGAGCAATCGCTCTGCAAAAATAGTGCTTTACTGCTGCATGACTATCAAAACAAGTCATAGTTAATATATAACAGTTAAATACTGTTTGTTGCGGAGAACTAATATATATGCAAGTATGTATTAGGTGTTGCAAACCTAGTAACAAATTAGTTCAATTACACAATAATTGATTGCGCGGATGATGGTAAAAATTATTTAAATCAAGTTTGCGAGCTTGAAGTAAACACCAATCCCATTGTATTTAATCAGTCGTCGAATAACAAACTTGATTTAAATAACAAATTAGTTCATTTGTGACCCGAAGGATAAACCAAAGGCAGCATGAACGGATAGTATAATCTCATGCACATTCGTTTCGTGCTTACTGGCGACTCATCAGTAGGAGCCGGTATTACGCCCTTTAACCACTATATATTTGGGTGAAGAATGTTGGATAATAGGACGGTCATAGCTAAGCTCCAAACAGGTACAAATTGCATTGAAGTTGTTTTTTTCGTTATTATCTGAGGCTAAACACGTCGGAATCTGTCGAAATGGACAATTGTCACCAGCAGTCAGTTTTTCTGCTGAAGGGCGCCATAATGATTTTTTGTCACCGAATTGATTTTCAATTGACACTAAGTCCAAGTTATTTGTGATTCTAGATTTTGAAAAGCTTTGTATGTGTATGAATTTGCTCGGTTTGGTTTAGGTCAGTACCAACGAAGGCTTAGGATGCATTAGCCAATAGTAGAATTTACGATTGGACAATTAAGCTTTGTTGTGGAAGGTCAATTGCGTTGGCTTTGATGGGATACCATTGTTCTTGGACTTCGTCATTTTATCACGACTCACCGTGATATATGTAAATAAGGTGAATTTTAAATGGGCTAAAGTCTGTTCGAATCTAGTGGCAATGATAATATATACGACGACGCACGGATTTTTCCTAAATGTTTCTATGTTAAATAATTTGTGGGAGCACGGATTGTTAAGTGATTTACTACGCTATTATGTTTTAACCAAATCATAAAAACATTATTTTAACAGAATACATCGGATGTGTCGGGCGAAGCTGATTCGACAGAGGAATTGCCTTCTGACGTGAAAGAGCGTGTTTTGTGTGGTGTAGTTCGAACTGGGCTGTTAGGCAAATCTCTTCTCATGACTGGTGAGCGTTACCTGGACTTGGTATTGGTATGCTCTGTATGGCCTACCGAAGAGTTGACACAACGCATTGCCGATCGTATTCTGCAACATGTAAAAGTAAGATATCTTGTTCTTTTTCGTTTTAAATTCAATATCTGATATTATACTAGTTTAATAACTATTCTCATTGACCAATCTATTACTCCTCTGAGCACCAGGCCCCAAAAAGTCTTTTCTACTTAACTCTACTCACAGCTCTATCGGAAACCTTTCACTATTTGTATTGTGCGTTTTCATTGATTTTCTGCTTGTAGAGTTTAACATACTTTCATAATAGGCTGTTAGCAAAAATTAACTTTGTGCATTTTGATCGGAACTAGTGCTGCTTACTGTGATATGATCTTGAGCACTTTATAAATAATCAAGTTATTCATACTTGCCGAGAAAAGATTCCGAACTTGGTATTTGATGCTTGAATTATTTCATTAAAGTTGTAGACTTCTAATCGACAAGTTAGCTGCCTCATTAGACTGGTTGTATTGTAGTTATTCGTGTCTAAACGGAAAGTGGTAGAAACTATCATGCAAACACAAAACATGTATAGTTAACATACATACAGATACGCATACGTACATACATATCTACATACAATCACACACACCTGAACGCATATATTTACACGCATAGATTATGCTCGTTGTCACGGTCAATTTTTACTATGACTTGATCATGTCTGTTGGCTTAAAGCGATTTATATTTTCATCATCATCAGCAGAATTAATACAACTAATCTATCATTATGAACATCCTATTTACAGTCATCATCATCAACATAATCATCATCGTCATCATCATCATCATCATCATAACACCCATCACGAACAGCAATGCAGAAATCGCTACTAATGTTTCATTGCCATTTAACCACGAGATAAAAATTAAATATAAAAAAGAGGATATTTAAAAAATTTTAAAATGATATGAATGGAAGGGTCTTATATAACGCACAGATGTGAAGTAAACGAAGCCTCTAAACAAAAACCGTTATGGCCAAGTCAGCTTTAAGGCTGGGCAACACCGGAAGCGTTTTTGTAAAACTTGTATAAATAAAAGTTCCGAGTCTAACAAACATGCCTTGTTTATATTATCGGGATACAACCGTCGTATTGTATGTAAAGCCTGGGACTAAAAATATTCCTACTATCTTTTCGTGCACTAAATTACTTAAATCTTGATGGTACACCATAAAAACTGTCAGTAAAATAATTTTACACAATTTATTTTATCCCCACCATTTATATCATTGGTTCTTCACTTAAATTGGGCTAGCTGTCACAAAACTGTAAATTTTAAAAGTGTATAAAAATATGGCCAAACTATTTATCTCTTATTCGTTTACTATTATGTCTGTGTGAATAGTTTAGTGTGCAAATATATCAGCTTGTTAGCAATGTGAATGAACATCAGTAAGTTACTTCAATAAATTCTGAATCCTTATGTTGAAATTTTGGTGCGTTTAAATGGAAAATTGAAAGGTAACTAAGTGTTTCGTATTGCTTTAAATTTTTTTAAATTAAAGATAGATAATCTATCTTTACGAGATTAACTATAAAATATCTTCGGAATATTGTGCGAGTGTATTGCTGATGTCGCCTTGCCCGAATACCAACTTGGCCATAATGGTGTTGTGGAGAGGTTTAGTTTGCTTCATTTTTGTGCGTTATCCTGATAAATTTACTCATAGTAGCAAGGTATTTCTTCTCTCTACCTCTCTCTCTCTCTCTCTCTCTCTCTCTCGTAAATCTCACTAATAATTTGTCGAAATTCACTTATATACTTTTTTTCACTCCTTATGGTTATATGGCAGTGAAAAATTAGTCACTTGACTTTTGTGTGGCTGGACATGATCATGATGATGTATCGTTGCACTTCTGGCTATATACAATCAAGTTTGCCCTACAAAGCTAATTTTTGTTTTTAGGAATTGATTTTTCCACTAGTGGGCGACGGATACGTTTTCAAAGTGTTTGTTTCTGGACGGTCGGCTAACATCGATTTAGTGGAGGCACTACCCACTAAGCGTCTAGCTTTACGGCGCCAGCGAACACTTCTGCAAGCTACATTGTGACGGCTGCGTGCAAATCACGATCAACAACGGTTGCCAGAAGCTATTTAAGGTTTACTCATCAACAGGAGCTTAATTCTGACAACAATTAAAGCAGCGAAAGTCTTTGGAACACATTGATCACTACCTTCATCTCTAGAATTATTTTTTTTAAATTGATTAAGAATATGTCATTCTTTATTTAAGCCAAATTTTTTTACCAGAACGGCTTTTTGACCAATATACGTTAATTGAGTTGCATAGTTTCAGCGTCCATTCTTTTCTACAGTCTTATTTATATTTTCCGCCAACGCGATTGTGGCCAGCTATGGAAGAAATTCAATTGTCTGCTTATTTTACTTAACGAGTGCTGTTTTATCTCACTTTTTTTCTGTATGTTTCTACACTTCACTCGTCCAACACATGCAGACTACAAATTCGGATTTAGAGGTAAATCTTATCCAGCCACCAGGAATCGTCAATCCTGATTTAACTTGTGGTGGAGCTGGTTCTAGCGCCGATCAGAGTTTAGAAGCACAGAATCTTAATCACGGTATTGAGTCGGGTCGCCTGCATTTGTCAATTACTGTACCGGCAAAGGCCATTGCTAACGCTTTTCCTGAAGTACCTGCAATGAAGGTAAGCAATGCTAAAATTCAATTGAAATAATTAAAATTTTTGCTTATGTGCTTAACACTTACTAAAGCGGATATGCGTGAATGATTTTTATCATAAATGATAGTTCTGAAAGAATACTGGATGCCAAAGTTGCACGCGACCGGCAGTAGTTTTGCTATCTCGTCCGACGACTGGTTAAATACAATGGGATTGGTATTTACTTCAAGCTCGCAAACTTGAATTAAGGAATGATCGGAGTGAATTTGTTGCATTTTACAATCATATCCACTTTTCGGCTTGTGTTGAATTGCGTTGTTTCGATATCTTAATTTATAATTATCATGGACCTATTTGGTCGTCAGTAGTTATTACAGATGTTTCAGTAAGTGATATTTTCTTGTTCAGAAAATGAAGCTTCGTGTCCACTTTATGCTTGTGACAATTTGTGATGTGGAAGTATTGGTTAATTAGTGTAGGAACGGTTCGTGTAGTAGGATGGACTCGTATTCACTTCAGTTCGTAGTTGGGAACTGCGTTGTTTGACATGGTATTTGGCTCAGCTAACATCATTTTGCAAATGTTCAGCATGTCCATCCTCTTGACTGTATTTTTTGTGCAGAATTCGCTGAGGTTTGTTGTGCTATTATGCTATATAGATTTAACCTTAAAACTCCTGTATTTTTAAAAAGTATCATTGAATTGTTGCCTTTGACAAGTCACCGAATGTACCTTCCTCTAGAGCAATGTTGGTGTTGTTGACGGTTATTTTGCCTTTGCCATGTCTATAGCACATGCAAACGGACTTCGAATTGTCAGCTGCCGCAGATCGGATTTTCGCAACGAAAGAGATGCTTTACCAAGGTATAGCAAGGAGTGTTCCGCTCTACGCGTCCCTAGTTTAAGGCAGTTTCTCCTAATCGTTATAGCCCATGGCTTGCAGCAATGCAGTATATTGCATTGCATGATGCTATTTGGCACATTCTACTTTTCCTTTTGTATGTTTTTGTGCGCCGAATTTACTGTTCGGCGTCGTTTTGTTGAAGCTGTAAATAAGTTGTATGTTTGATTTCGCCTTGCCTGGCCTGTTTCGTCGTGTTGGTTGTATGCGTCAATCTAGGTAGCGTAGTTTCTATTATTAACTACGTCTTCTTCCGACAGTGCTCTCTAGTTTGCATTGAAAAGGCCAAAGAAGTACAGTCATTCAGCATTGGCGTTGCACGAGAAACAGCGACAGCGGGTGAAAGACTACCCTGTTTAATTTCGCAGATTAGGTTTCGTAGGCAGTCACTGTCATCCACCTATCTCAGGAGCCATGTGCATATTCGCGCATAGCTGGCAATGCAGCTGATTGAAGATGTGCAAACTCATGCATGCTTCACGTATATCGTTCTTCGTTAGGCTTTCAGCCTGTCAGCTGGGCTTGTCTACAGATTCTTTGTTCGCAAGTTTTTCGTAGAACTAAAGTATCTTAGATATGGCAGCCTATCTACTGGCGGCAATTCTCCTACTATAACCTTTTCTACTCCACACTCCTTGTTACAAGGCCAAAAACTGTTTATTTTCACGTTGGCGGTCGGAATTGCCCATCTATAAAAATTTACTCCAACCTATAGGCGGGAAAAACAACGGCTAAATTGAGACGCGATGAATAATCGAACTATAGACAAAGGATATGTCTACTTACTTTGTCCAAGGTTACTATTTAGATATAAACACCTGACCATTTTTAACGTACATTTTTTAGTACAAACTAAAAAATGTATGCAGAAGACCAGTTTCGTCCTTATTGGAAACTCATCACGTTCTGTGAAGAATTTGCCGCGACAGGATTTAAAAATTGAATACATATAAAGGAATTATATATATATATATATGTATATATATATATTTCTTTCTTACTTTCTTTCTTCTTTCTGGTGCTCTGACGTTTTTCTTGTGTTGGTACGCTGTCGCAGCATTGGCTCTCATATGCCCCTGAATTTCGTTTGTGCTATTGTGCTTGATTGCAAATTGCAATGTGAATGTAATGTGTTTGAATTTTTTAGAATGGAGTAACTTTGTTTACTTTTTTTGTGGGAATTATTTTCCGGGCGAAGAGGAACAAAAGGAAGTCTACAATCGAAAGCGGGAAACAACGAAAGCTTAAAAACCGACACCAACGACGAGAACGAGGACAAGCAAGAAGTAAAGATGGAGGAAACTGTGGAAAATCAGAACCATTCGGAAACAAAAGAGTCGAATGAACAGGAGCAGGAGCATCAGGACGAAGAGTTAGAAAATGCTGTTGCAGGCGAATCCCGGACCACACCATGTGAAAATTCTAAGGCGGACGAGCCTATAACGTTTTGTATTAGTCTTCAATTGGCACCTGAAGTAGCGGGTAAGTGTATGATTCAAACTAACTAATGAGCAGTGCAATTTATTGTTAGGTATCCGTCATTCTGCTTGGCACTGCTAGGAAATTGCAAAATTTCCCTAATGTGCCGGCATTTTAAACTCTGGCTGTACATGTTTAACTGGTTCTGTTATCTTTACTAAATGAAAGTTTATCATGTACGGGAACCAACTCTAGTGGATGACTGGAAACACGAGTAGGCTAGTCATCTCTTGGCCGGACGCTCCTATTTGCGCTAGCTAAGTTTTTTTTCTATTTAAGTATGGTGTCAACCCTGAAGATGAGACTGGAAATGAAGTCAGGAAAGTTCGGAAAATTTTCATTCACAAACATTTACGGACAAGCTTTGTACGAAAGACTTCAGAGTCACAGGACCAGTGAGAACACATCAATCAATTAAAAAACAAGTAGTGCACCTGAAAGTGTAAAGAAATTAAGATTTTACCGACCCACGAGTGCTGTCAATTTGCCCACAACAGTCAATTGTGATATCAGCTCGAACCATTATTTTGTTTGTTGTCTTTTTCGAAATTCGATTAATAACTTATGATCTTCCTCATGTCAATTGAGGGAAGTCACTGTTCTCGCAAATACGTTTAAAATATCTGCAAATCTTTATTCACAAACATTTCCGGACAAGCAGTGTAAAGACGACTTCAGAGTTACGGGACCAGTGGGAAGTCATCAATTAATTAAAAAAACAGGTAATCATGGCTTCACCGACCTACGAGTGCTGTCAATTGTCCCGCAACCGTCAATTTTGGAATCAGTTCGACAGATGAAAGCACTAGGCAAAAGCAAATTCCTTTTGAGGAATATATTAAAACTTATTCGCGCACTGTTAACTTACTACCCAACTACTTTATAAGACTTTAGATTGCATAATTCAGTGGAGAGGCCTGGTTATTACTGTCTCATTGGCATAGGCTCCTCCATGCTTACGCTTTTATGTACTGCTTTTTTCTATTACTGTATACCATATTTTATATTTCTGGTGTATATTGGTCAAATCGCTAACCCAAAGTTGGTATTGCCAACTACCATTAATTACACATCGATTGTTTTTCATTCGACGTATTGAATGTGCGAGAAAATGAGACAAATTACATAGTCGGTATTGATCTTTGCTCACGAGCCAAAGTTCGTTTGACTGAATGGATCCCAGTAAATAGGCGACATGTGGCACACATTGGGACCAATTAAATGAATTCAAGAAATTTTAAACCACATTGCCTTTTCGTCGTATCCGATCATAGGTTATCCTGAATGGCAACAACCTAGGACGTAGTGCACGGCACTGCGTTGAATAATGTTTCAAGTTTCTGGAAAACTGGTCATGTACAAATAATTAGTTGTGTATGGCGTGTTTGCATCCAGGATTGTCGTTGGTTTCGGAACAGGTTTGTCGACTCGGACCATGCGCTTTGCTACGATCATGGGTTATTCCTAAATAGCATCAACTTCAGAGGAAGTGTACGGCACTGCGCCCTACTATGGTCTCCTATATGTTATGCACCAATTGTAGATGGCGTGCTTGCATCCAGGATTGTCGTGTTTCAGAACAAGTCTGTCGACTCGGATCATGTACTTTGCGCCGATCATAGGTTATACCTGAATAGCAACAACTTCGGACGAAGTGTACGGCTCTCTGCAGCATTGTTTTTTTTAAGCTTCTGGAAAACTGGTCACAAGTATGTCGTGTACCAATTAGTTGTAGATGGCATGCTTGCATACATTTACTATGCGTTGTAGATTTGCATTAAATAAGAACAAACATTAATTAGATGTAACCAAACTCGAACAACCGTCTTTCAAACCAAAATAAAAAATACATCAATAAATTTTCCTCCGTATTGAACATACATACGATATCTGAAATGTAAGTACTACTGTTTGAGGCATATTCGGCTCAAGTAAACTAGTAATTTTGTCTGAAAAATATGTGGAGAATATGCACATTAGGCAACAAATTTCTGTTAGCTAGGCTTATAATAATAGGCATAGAGCTGTAGGACGCAAAATTTAGTAGTTTCTAAATTAGCGAAAAAATAAATGATGGTAGTAATCTTATGACCGTTAAAATGTGTTGTTCGCTGAACGCTTCGTAGATGTTATTTTGACCTTCTGCATCAGTTATGATCCGTGAAAGTAAGTTTGTATTAACATTACGTAACTCTAATCACGATCAACTTTCATAACTTGTTAGACTATCTCTTAAACGGCACAAAACTGCAGGTACCGATTATTTGCTCCCGAGCTTATTTAAGGATGGTTGCGACAAATTGTATTTTGTGGTGGTGGTGGTGGTAGTGGTAGTGGTAGTGGTAGTGGTAGTGGTAGTGGTAGTGGTAGTGGTAGTGGTAGTGGTAGTGGTAGTAGTTGTAGTTGTAGTAGTAGTAGTGTAGTAGTAGTAGTAGTAGTAGTAGTAGGTGTAGTAGTGGTAGTGGTAATAGTAATACTGGTAACAGTAGTGGCAGTATTAGTAGTTGTAGCGGTAGTGATTGTAGAGGCAATAGTTGTTGAAGTATTAGTAGTATTGAAAGTAGTGGTAGTGGTAGTGGTAGTGGTATTAGTATTCATTGTCGTAGTAGTGGTAGTAGTTGTGTTATTATTAGTGATAGTAGTAATAGTGATATCAATGAAAGCATTATTAGGGACAGTGGTAGTAGTTGCGGTATTAATAGTCGTAATAGTATTAGCAGTAGTAGTGGAAGTGATTGTGATAGTGTTAGCGAACATTAGATACAAAATGCTGCAGATGTATTCTCATATTACTTGATACAGACGAAATTTTTTATGTAAAAATAATTACAAAAGCTGCAAGTCAACACTGGAATATAGGTAGAATAGTGTAACAGTTTGGCCCGATGAAGGGATCAGAATTATTCAGTCGCATAGACACAATCTCTTAAGATTCAACTTTTAATTTTTTTGTATTTAAGTTGAGAAGAATGCCGATGCCGCTAGTACCAGCGTTGAATCCGGCCGTAGTATATCCAAAGAAGTATGCTGCAATGCACTGAACGAGGTGCAGCGCGCTAAATGGTTTCAATCACGCATTAATTGTGTCCAATCTGTGGGGGTTGTTGCTCGAGTACTTCGCCACTTTGTTCGTCACGATCAACAGGCCTGGTCAGCTGTCACAGACGATGTAAGTTTTTCTCACTGAGGCAACTTCTAATTTATAACACACACCTACTTACCGCATTACTTTAGCTCATTAACATTTATTCCCATACACTTTTTTCATAAATATTTCACTAAAATTTGTTTCGAAGAAAACTAAAACAACCAGGTATCTTGTCTTGGTCCGGATTGCTGATAGATCCCTACAGTATTCGCAAATATAATAGTTTATTGCCTTGAGAGGGTACGGAATTGCCTGGCAATAACCTGACAAACTAGATGTTTAAATGATCCTGCTCGTGAAATCCGTGATGACTTCATGAGATAGCAGTTGGAGATACCTTTATTTATGAATTTTTAACGCGTTGTTTGGGACCTAAATTAAACAGAAAGAATTAATTATACCACAAAACTGTCCATGCGGCCACAGCTATATTCAGTAGTCTTCCTTGTTTCATCGGCATGGAGGAGAACCGTAAATATGATATACAAACCGTGTATTTGAGTAATGTAGCAGTGGACGTACGATTGCAGATTTGCAAAAGCCACTTCGTCTGCAAGTCTACCCTTGAGTGATTTGTCCAGTGATTCCAGATGAACAGATTAGACAGGTAGTTTTGTGTCGCCTAACTCATCCAGCGACTAGCAAAAAAGTCTGATACCCGTTTTCGAGGCATGTGACTTGAGACCATGTCGAATAAAAACTTCAGTCAGACCATATATTCCATTAGAATAACTGCATCGTCAGCATATTTGTTACCGTTATTAATACTTAATAATTTTCTATTAATAATGTCTCTGTGTGTGACTATGTACGTACGCGTGTATGTATGTGTGTTTGGTATGTATTCATTTGTGTAAGTTTGTATACATTCATTCATTTTGGTATGTAGGTTTGGATGGATAGATGGATGTGTCTATGTATGTTTACATGATTGAATTCACAACCATCACATTGCATCGTTTGTTTGTGTTCTTAATTTTACAAATTAAATTATGGTTTTATTGCGGTTTGTATTCTTTTCGCAGGTGATTGAACTAATTTTATTGCGCATCCTCGATGTCGAATTTCCACACGCTGGGCGTATCCGACATAAAGAATACGATGGTCATCCATCCGCGCCACATGCTGTCGCGTGCAGGCCGGCCCACCTACTACGTCGCTTCTTTGAGGTTCTTGCCAGTGGCTTATTACAGTCTTCCTACGCTCATTTGAATTGCTTCAAGGTAAAACCTATCGAAGACACATCGATGGAGACTTGCGATGACGAACAAGAGGATTCTAATGACGAGGAAGTCGACGATGAAAACAGTGAAATGAAGGGAAATCAGAAATCTGACTTGAACAGTTCAAAAGAAAATGTTAACGTATCGAAAGTGAAATGTAAGCAGCAACTCGAAGAGGGAGACTCATTTGAAACTGTTGGGAATCAAGCTCAAGGCTTAGCTAGTTCGGCAGGAGTGTACTACAGCCCGGCAGAGCTGCATGTTCTTTTGTCCAAAGTGTTGGTTGCCTGGCAGTCTCGACATCCTGTTCAGCAACGCGAAGCTGTTACTATGGCTGCGCACACTTGCCTCAGAATGATGCACTTACGTAGACACTATAAGGTTGGCTCAAGTTATTTTAACATTAAATAATGCTTTCGTGTTGACTTTTGTGGTGATTGTAGTCCACTGTGAGAACACACTTTAATGGAATAGTTATTTCACGAATCATTTGAAGGTTTTTTCTGTATAAATGTGCAATACTTCGAGACGAAACGAAGTTAAATAAACTATCGGCTGTGTTAGGCCAACACCAGTTGCATCGGTGGCTACCTGTCGTATTGCGTCTAAAATTATACCTTAATAATAGGAATAATAAATGAGGATCGATTCAGGCGCATCGGTCTTTGTTACCAGATCGTTTCCCAGTTTTTTTCGTATAGTTCATGCATTTTATCTAAAATCTACTGTTTGCACGCCTAATTAGGCATGGTTGTTTAAAAAATCTTTTGCTATGCTCATTTTCTTTCTAGGTTGCATTTTTTAAATGAATTTATCTATGTACTGGTAAATGCATACTTAGTAAACAATGGTTCGTAGACGACGAGAGTTGTATGGGCATTAACAAAACCAGTGGTCTCATGTGCGTATGCGTCTAGGGCTTGTCCGTAGGGTGCCGACACTGCCAAAATTAGTTGGAACGTGTTAATATCCATCACTCAGATAAATTTAAGTGATCAACACTGCAAAGTACAAACTGACAGGTGAATTAATAACAATCCTGTCAAAAATGTATGCTATGAATAATTTGTGAATGCAGTACAATCTGAAAATGTGTAGAATAAGGTTAAATCTGTCAATTTTAATTTAATGGTTTCAAGCATCCTTTAGAGTCTATAATTATTTGATATCTGCGTCGGTATCATGAATTTTATTTGTCCTTATGTTACTACAACCATCGCGTTTCTTGTTCAGCTTGTCTTTGTCCGTTTCACTACGCAATAACACAGTTTGTAACACGTGCATTGTAAACAAATTAATCTGTGTGAAATACGACGCTGCTTTATTGCTGCAAAATGATATTAATTGTTTCTTTATAAACAATTGATGTCATAGCGCCGGGCCATTGAGAAAATGCTATCTCGTCCGTAGGCTACTCTGTATTAATTAAAATCTTTTGAAGTTATCCGCAAGAGAGGTATTGCACATTATTCGTTAGAGGCAATAATTTAAAAACTACCTGTTCTGATTTCGCTTGAAGGTTTTCCTGTATTAATTAAAAGCATTTGAATTTATCTGCATGTAAAGTGATGCACATAATTAATTAGGACCAATTGATTTCATAGCACCGGTGTTTTTTTAAAACGCAAGATCTCTTGATGTAACCTGAAGACAGCAGTAATATCTTTCGAAATTTGTCTTGTTTTAATCAAATTTTTATCCAAGATCGAATTTTTCATAAAGAATAAATTTAAGATCTATTTTGCACGTTTTATGCTATGTAGCTCTTGGGAGTCGATACGACGTCAGGTCAATACGCTGCTGGGCAGCCCTTTCGTCACGGCGCCTACGGTCCAGGGGGCCGTAGTTCCATTCGACAGTCCTACCGCAATACCGGCACTGGTTTCAGACATGGAGGTGACGTTAAACGGAGACGAATTGCAGCGCCACCGAATGCTAGTCCGAAAAATGAGGAAAACATTAAAGAAGAGGACATCGATGAAGCAGAGCTATCAACAAAATCTCAAACCGATCACTCTGTTACGCTTGAAGCCTCTGCGTAATCGTGTGAAAGCCACGAGTGTACTTAAACGATTACGTGCCGCGACTATTCCGCGCATTGGCGCGATAAGCAACGATATGTCTTCTCAATTTTATAATGCGAAATATTTATCAACCATTAATACTGATAACAAGTCGTTTAATTTTTATCCTTTGCTCAGTTTTCCTACAAATCATTCTTATTATTCGCCTTATCATTTTGAAGACATAGACAGCGCACATTTTGGCGAACTTTTAGATGACATTAACAATCGTAACCTTGTCCTAAATAAAAAACATGCTTTTCCTACCGCACATGGCCGTCATTTTTCGGCACAATCTTCATTTAACTCCAACTGGCAAACGATGATGTATATTCGTTTTATGCAACAGCCATCTATCGGCAACTGTTGGCCAAATCATTGTCGGTACCCAACAAGGTCAATGGGTGAACAAATTTATTTATATACAAACAAAAGGCGTAATACGGTGCCAAAACAAATTATTGTGACGGATAAAACTAAGGTAAATAAATCTCGCACTACGCAGTTGCAAATGGATTCTGATGTCGACAGTGGGGTCAACAACAGCTCTAGTTGTGGCGGTTCGCTAAAGTCGAAGGATATTGATGGCGAGAATAAGCAAAATCAAGAAGACAAGCAACGCCGACTTGATGGTAGGCAAGAAAATGACGGGAAAAATAACAACGGTTCTTCTAAAGGAGGTAGTGGTGGCGACGATCAAGATAACAATCACAGGGAGGATGGAGAAGATAGTAAAGACGAGGAAGCTGACGACAACGACGAAGAGGAGGAAGATGCTAAGGACCAGAAAACGTTGGAAAAGAAGAAAAAATACCGGGCTAAATCGAAAAAGAAAAAGAGAGTTGTTGCTACAGCTTATCATAAGCGTAGTCCTGGCGGAATGCTCATGTCAACGAATGAGTCTGTTTGGCCTGTGGTCGGCGTGGGACAAAGTCCCGGTGCTTTGGTTGGGGGTGGGTATCATCGATTACCTGTTGTTGCTTTAAACAAAAGTAAGCAACGCCATATGCAAAATCTATATCATCCGGAAAAGGATTACTTTATCACTGACTCCAACCAGTTCTATCCGCAATACCTTCATGACTTTAATCAAGAACTTTATTATCCAAATTTCTGTAACAAAACGTCGGTCGAACCTAATTTTTATATGGGTCCTCCGCCGTCTGCATTAACTGGTGGTAATTTTACAGGAAGTGTTAAAGTACCGAAATCTAGAAAGTGCAAAGAACAGAAATTCTCACCGAGGAATATGCCAGCTGAAGCTTGCCTTGGAGTTGATGAAAGATTTGTCGATCCGCATCAATTGATGCGTGGTATCGCTTTCCAAACGGCCACAGATACATCTCCTGCACTTATAAACACAGTCGGGCCAAATTATCAGAAAGTACCAACCCAGAATCCATCACCTCACAACGAGTACGCTAATTGGATAAGCAGATTACAAAATTGGCCTCGCTTCAATACATTCGCGCCGGTCGGATCTTCGGCTTCGAGTGGTTTAAATAAACTCCAAAAGTCTGGTCGTGGCAATACTTGGTGGAAAGGTAGTTCTCACTGTCGCGTGTTTTATGATCCGGGCCGTGCGATGCACTCATACATGCACTTCTGCCATAACCAATTTCCGTTAACAGGATATAGTCCAAATGTTCAGTCTAACTATTATCAATGTCCTACTCTTCAACAGTCTTCTGGTTTCCTTGGTGCAGAGTTCCACCCATACCCATCGTCTCGAACTGCTTGGCCCACCCCTCCGTCTTTTTTCTCATCGAGCACTCTGACTTGGCCTGCACGTGATGCTGGGCTAGACGTTTCTGCTTTGCCACCACCAAGTGAGTGCGGTAGGAGCTTCAATAGAAAAATGTATAAAACCCACCAAAAGAAAAAACACCATAAAACGAAAGACTCGACGAAGGCGCAAGACGAGGTCATAAAAGTTAGTGAGGCGAACAATCTGGGACAGAAAAATATCGCATCTCAATCTCGGGTTAGTGAGGATGAAAGTGCGCCTGTGAATACTGAGAAAACAGACTAGCTGAAGCTAGACACAGAGGCACATTTATGCCTACAAAAACGTGGCTATTAGTCTTGAAAGAATGTTATTCTACTTTTACAGTTATCTTTTGCTGTCTTAATTAGCTTTATCACTTATTGTTGTTTGTCAGGCGAATTATTGTCAGTTTCTAAGTTGTTCTTGTTCAAAATTTTATCCTTGTTTTTTATGGTAAACCGGTGTTTTTCTTCATTTATTAATGAATTTTCAACTTTTGTCGTTAAAATCTTGTATTTTGTTATTTTATAACACACCAAATGTCGAACTTTCCGGAGTGAATTTATATGATTGCTCTGCATCATGCAATTTATCGTGTATTCTGCCCATGATAAATTCGAGCGTCATTGCTCATCGCAACGAATCGAGTATTTCGCTAAAAGAAAAGTTGCCCTATAGAACAGGGAATTTTTCGTTCATTTTGAGTCTGTTTTTTATCACTCAAAAGAGTGTTTGTCACACTAAGCACAGACAATGTCGTTTCGAGATTATTCGACGAAATGCGAGTTATGTAGACAGAACTGGTTGCGGAGTGGGTTTGTCACGTTTTTTATGTACTCGATGTTTTTAATGGAGTCCATTTGAAGTGAACTGCGATGCGTAAGAGCAAAGTACTAAGTTTCGTTTAAAAGACAAATCAAAATGTGATTGAGTGTGGTTTTGTCCCTATATGTTGTTTTAGAGTATGACGCTTCAGTTTGATATTTCTTCCTATCATTCTGTGATTAGTAATTAAATGAGGGTTACTTCTCTCGTGAATACTCTCGAGTTAAAACTTTTAATATTGTATTGTGTGCACTTTTCTTTCATTGAAGTGTTCAGGTTTTTTCACCCAGAGACTACGCTTGTTTTTAGTACGGTAAATTGTCTATAGCGGGTCGATTTTACTTGCATTTGTTTGTTTATTTTCTCTTTGTCTTTATCGTATAATCTACAGTTTATGTAGTCCGTCTTGGCGTAAACTGCTTTTGACGACTGATTTAGCTCAGATTGTGCAAATAACACCGTCATTCACCCAGTTAGTGTGGCAAGAAAACTGTCCTTGGCGTAAAACAGCGACTATGTGCGCGTAATGGCATGCTGCTTAAAAAATGTAAACATTTTTATGGTCTTATTGTTTTTGTTGTCATACAAATGTTTAGTTGAAATATCTGAAGAATGTTTCCGCGTGTGTACCAGTTTTGTCATTTTATTTCTTGGCATTTATATTAATAAAAAACTATTGCACTCTATTAACCAGCAAATGTTAAATTTTTTTCGCTTAAATAAGTAACCTTTCACGGTTTTTTGTTAGTTGATCATAGCATAAAAGATCTAGTTTACACAATGCATAGCGTCGACATTCTGATGAGAATTTGTTAGTTGTAAACAATCGTTGATTTAGCCGTTATTTAAATCAAGTTTGCTAATTTGTTTAGTACATGGAGCAAGAAATTTCGTTATGGTCGGGGTTATGAGTGGCTTGAATTATTATATTGGGCGATGTAGAATTTTATCTTGGTAACGAATAAAGCCAGTTCAGCGCGCAATGATAATAGTCAACATTTTGGATAACTGCGCAGATCGTATTTTATACGTGGGTAGCAAAAACTTCGGACGAAGTATAAGGCACTTCGCCGAATTGTGTTTTCCAGCTCCCGGACATCAGTGGTCCCAAATATGTCATGCACCAGTTGTTGAAGGTGTGGTTGCATCCAGGACTGTTTTTGGCTCTAAAACATATATGTTGTCGCGTACTATGCACTTCTCCTTTTGCACCTGCACTCATTTTCCGAATAGGCGAATAAGAATATACACCAACTACTTTACGTTACTTTACTGCGGCTGACTC